>CAUDMG010002087.1:442500-560000 GCA_958450375.1 Homarus gammarus | reverse complement strand
TGACCATCATGCTCAAAGGTCGTATGCCTCACGTCACCACAATACAGGATTTAATTGTGTCGAGTCGAGTCGTAATTATAGTCTTTTATTTTTATTTTCTGGTTGTCTTTTGTTTCTTGTATAACCATAAAGTAGGATTAATAATGATGTTACCAAGAGTTATTACTATTTTTTGTATCATTATTATTGTCATTGTTGTTGATGATGATGATGTTCTTATTGTTGTTCTTGTCATGACACTCTTGAACCAATGTGCAGAATAATCAGTAGTGGAGAGTCAGCAGCACCAAGACTTGACCTGAGCAATTGAAGTTTATAATTGATGGTAAAGTATTGTTCTGTAATATACCTGAGACGCAAGTTGGACAGGTGTACGTATAGCAATTAGAGACAGTATGGCTCATCAGGTGTGTGTGTATGTGTGTGTGTGTGTGTGCGTGTGTGTGTGTGTGTGTGTGTGTGTGTGTGTGTGTGTTTTAAACAAATCACTTGCAGACATTTAGGGTTAACTAGCAACTGTGACCAATATCCAGGTAACCAAACTCTTTATTTTTTTTAATAAATTTACCTTCACAGAGAGTAATTACAGGTAGTGTGTGTGGCAATACTGTCACTAATTACCATAATTTACCATAATAGGAGAGAAATTAACAGTATTAATTAATGGAATAGTGTGTCCTTATAAAAGCATTATCAATCAGTATTATAATTTACCAAAACATGTTACAGTAATTATTTTTTTTATTTTTTATTTAATTACCATCTATGTATTTGTTGACTAATTATATATTTTTGTCTTTACAGGGAGCCATTTGAAGCATTTAAGTGGACCAGTTATTATGGTAAGTATTAGATCCTGAAGTTGTATCTTGAAGTCTACTATTTGTCTGTAAGCACTCGAGGGTCAGGTATGGAGCACCTCTCTCTGATGCCCCAATTAGTGCCGGGGCATCAGTGGGAGCATGAACAGCTAGTTACACTATCGGTCGTTCATGAATCTAATGCCCCCTTCTAAACTACGACTTACATCATTAATTTTTTTCCCTTCCAACTACGACTTATGGCGATGATTTATTCCTTTTCAACTACGACTAAATAATACTCCATATCAAGGTCACTAAACCCTATATAATCATACCCATTCCTATCTACGACTTACAACTGTACACATTCTCTTTAAACTACGACTTTGTGAAGATCTAAGTCAACATAAAAAGAGCCACGTCGACACTTGTCTTACCTACGTCTCTACTGTGATTTACAACATGTAGAAACAAAAGTCAATTTATTCTTAGACGTGAGAATTCTTAATATTTATTTTTTTATTATATTTATTGTTTATTCTTTATTTATCTTTCTTGTTGATGTCTGTTTGTGTTTCATTTAATGAGTTGTGTGTGTGTGCGTGTGTGTGTGTGTGTGTGTGTGTGTGTGTGTAACGACGACGTTTTTGTAGTGTGTGTGTGTGTCTGTGTGAAACTAGACTAAAATCAATATGAAACTCACATACACGCTGTGAACGATACCTTTACACACACACACACACACACACACGTATCAACACCACAATTTGCCAACGATTCATAACATATCCCAAGTGTTCATAGTGTCTCCTATTAACCTTTGTCTTTGATTTAGTGTTACTGAGGATATTATTAAATCCACACACACACACTCACACTCACACACACACACACACACTCCTCATGATTTATCTTTGCGAATTCCTTCATAATAAGATCACTTTACACTGAACGCCGCACTACTGAAAATGCAATATGACGCCGAATATTAACAGTGCTTAAATTTATAGTCTTCGAGTACAAATATGTGTCGGGGGGGAGGGGGTAAGGGGAGGTTGGGGAGATCGAGGTTGGGGAAAGGTTAAGGGGTGGTTTGGTGAAGTGGGGGGGGGGGTAGGAGTAGGCTTGGGGACGGGTGTTTTGTCTCTCTCTCTCTCTCTCTCTCTCTCTCTCCTTATCTACATCTCAACTATTCTCCCTCCATCTATGTCTCCCTTTCTCTCCCTCTCACCCACTTCCTTTCTCCTTCCTTCACTCTCCCTCCCTCTCTCCAAGGTAGAGTCACGGGTCAGGATTCAATTTTGTCGAAGGAAACAGAGAAATTGTGAGTTAAGGGGCAGGAGGTCGGGTCTTTCCTGTTTCTCTTCCTTATTGGCGTGTCTCCGGTGGGAAGGAAAGGGGGGGGGGGAGAGTGAGGAAGAGGAAATAGGTAGGAAGGGATGAGGGAGTAGTGAAGGAAATGGTGGGAGGAGAAGGTGAGGGAGAGGATGTAGGTTGGGGAGACGGTAGGGTGAGGGAGGAAAGCATGAAGGTGCAGGAGGGTAAGGGAGAGGAAATAGGTAGAAAGGGCGGAGGTGTTGGAGGGGAAGGGAGGAGAAGGGTTGGAGATGGGAAAGGAAATGGGTTGGAAGGGATGGGACAGGAGGAGAGAGGGGTGGATGGAGGCGATGTGAGAGTAGGAGAGGTGGATGAAGATGGTAAGGGAGTGAAGGGGAAGGAAGAAATAGGTAGAAAGGCAGATAGGAAGAAGGGGGAAGAGGATAGGAGAGACGTAGGAAGGTAGATGGGAGGAAATGAGTAGGACGAGAGGAAACTGGAGGGAAAAGAGAGATTAAATGAGAGAATGGGCGTGAAAACGAGGGATAGAGCAAGGAAAGAGAAGGAGAGAGGGAATTGAATGAAAGGTCAGGTCCCTCTCTCACTCACTCTCCCCTCACACATAAGTCAAGTCAACTGTTTTTTACGACTCTGTCCAACTTGGGGATGTTTTCTGGGTCTGTTCTTTAGTGTGAATTATGCCAGGCACCTCTCTCTCTCTCTCTCTCTCTCTCTCTCTCTCTCTCTCTCTCTCTCTCTCTCTCTCTCTCTCTCTCGTTTATTGTGCACCCAGGAGACGTTCAGTTACCTCCAGTTAAGTGACAAAATTACAAGAGTTTCTACAGTAACTAGACACGTTCACTTAGCACCAGTTAGGAGACCCCCAAAAAATATTACACGGAGAATATTTGAGATTCCAGACGCTAGACTTTTTGTAGTTTGTAGGTAGTGAAGGTCCTTGGAGTGTAAAGTAAATTCCTTACCTTGGTTTACTTTGGAGGTGTTTAAAGTATACCTACATCCATGGTATACAGGTTACTCAATGGATACTACAGTGTAAAACTACAGTCGTAAATCCTGTAGGTGTTTCAGGAGCGCTTGATGTAAACCCAAACAGACCCTGTAGACGGCAGACTACAGGCCATTGTTAAGAAGGTAAACTGCTGTAGACTTCCTGGGATACCACGTCGTAAAGTAAACTCGAATTCTTTGTGTTGGATCTGGAAGGAAGACATTTATTAACCGTAAATAAAATGCTTCAGTGTTATGGTGACTTAACGTGGCTGTCTAGACATTCACGTGGTTATGGTGATTTCACGTGGCTGTCTAGACATTCACGTGGTTATGGTGACTTAACGTGGCTGTCTAGACATTCACGTGGTTATGGTGATTTCACGTGGTTATCTAGACATTCACGTGGTTATGGTGATTTCACGTTGTTGTCTAGACATTGACGTGTTATCGAGGAGTAACATTCACATAATAACTGGTCAAGGTTTTTGGAGTGACAGCTTGACTCGTTCCGGAATTTAAACTATGAGCGTAGTGTTAAAAAGGAAACTTAAATATTTTATGTAGGAGAGAGTAAGTGTGTGCGTGGAGGATGGGTGTTGGGGGAGTGTGTTTGTGGGGGGTGTTTGTGAGGGGGAAGGAGAAGTGTTCGTGGGTGTGGGGGCGGGTGTTTGTGGGTGTGTGTTGTGTGTGTGTGTGTGTGTGTGTGCGTGTGGAAGAGAGGGAGAGATGGCGCCAACACCAAGGTCACGAAGGTCAATGTCATAGGGTCAAGGTAATGTGTCTGTGTGTGGTGGCCGAAGGGCGTTATTACCTGGGCGTCGGGGAAGGTGAGAGGGTGGTCGGTCGATCAGCTGACACATGTAAACAAACAGTCATTCCGAACCCTTTGACAGTGATAGTGTGTTGAGGAGGTGAGTGACATTAAAATACCGTATATATATATATTATATATATATATATATATATATATATATATATATATATATATATATATATATATATATATATGCTGATAACCACAAGGAAAGAAGAAAACACGAAGTTCCCAAGCGCTTTCGTGTAATTCACATCTTCAGGGGTGAGTACACCCCTGAAGATGTGAATTACACGAAAGCGCTTGGGAACTTCGTGTTTTCTTCTTTCCTTGTGGTTATCAGCATATACTTAGATCACGCGCACATACAGTGATTTACTTGCATATATATATATATATATATATATATATATATATATATATATATATATATATATATATATAGCCAGGTGTTCATGGATATGGTGTTTTAACGTTAATTGACAGAAAAGAACATGATATTGAAGGAAATTTCATTATGTCCTTTTGTCCATACTATACTTGGCTTCCCAGTGAGATCGAGTTAAAGTTGATCTAATTCTTTACTAGATCTAAATATGTTTAACTCTTGTTGTTAATATATATATATATATATATATATATATATATTATATATATATATATATATATATATATATAAAATAAATACTAACGGCTCAATTACTGAACCTTGGGGTACTCCACTAGTGACGTTACCGCAGTCGGATTTTGTGCCATTTATGCTCTGTTTCCTGTCACTTAACCACGTTCTAATCGTATTCAGAATATCCCCACCAATCCCATGTGCCTACATTTTCATTAATACATCAATAATCTCTTAATAGTCTTTTGTGAACAACTATGTCCCAGAGGATTTGCTAAAATCGAGTTACACCACATTACAAGTGTAGCCATTAGTGAAGGGATTCGTAAACGCGTGGGGAAAAAATGATTTTTCTGACAAGAACGTCGTAATTATTGCCTCCAATAATTTCCCCACAATTGATGTTAAACTAATTGGATAGTAGTTAGAGGATAGTGATCTATCTCTCTTCTTGAAAAGCGTTACTACATTCGCTATCCTCCCAAGGTTCTGGCACACAACGCCCGATTTTAATAACATGTTAAGCAAGTTGGCCAAAGGCGGAGTAAATTCTTCCTTACATTCCTTTAATACTCTGGCAAATGTCTCATCGGGCCAGGCGACTTATTAGATTCTAGAATATCGATTTCCTTATTATCATCGTTACTAGTCACTACTAGCTCGCTTAACTTATTTTCTTCAATATTTATATTGATATTAGCTATTAGTATCATGTTTAGGTCCTTACTAGTGGGAACTGATAGAAAATATTGATCAGAACTATTGCTCACTCTCCCATGTTATCACTCACCTGCCCTGAATATAAGTCGATATAATGGGCTTTCATTTCCATATGTTCAGTTAAATAGAGGTTTGACACACACACACACACACACACACACACACACACACACACACACACACACATTGATTTAGATACCTGTGTTTCACCTGTAACTACCCCCCCCCCCCCTCTCTCTATTCCATCAAAGGTCTCCGTATTACCTGTATTAAACCCTTTGTGTGTGTCATTCTCGTTCCGTCGTCCACTCCACTCCTCACACTGAAGACTGGAGTTAATATTTACACCTGAGGAAGAGTGTAATTATTACAGTCCATGTCGAATATATTGTGTTTATTCCTCAGTCATCTACTTCCATTTTCTTATTCGTATTTATTTCTTGTTCTTATGTATTCTTATGTGTGTGTGTGTGTGTGGTGTAATGGCAAGTATGGTTCAGGGGTAATGGTTAGCCAGTGCAGTTGTCAAGTTGTCCGGTCTTCTGCTGCAATTTTTTATTCTTCCCTAAGGCCACATTATAATTATCCACGCATTTTCTCTATATTTACGCGCATTCTGATAGCCATAAACGCGTTCTGATAACCATATACTCGTTCTGATAACAACACACTCGTTCTGATAACCATATACTCGTTCTGATAACCATATACTCGTTCTGATAACCATATACTCGTTCTGATAACCATGTAATATACCCCCACGATATAAGAGGATTAGGATCGTATCGTTAAATAGTACAGTAATATAGCAAGATTAATTCTCGTCATGTGTGTGTGTGCTTGTGTGTGTGTGTGTGTACGTACTGTATAGGTGATGTGGATGTGGATGGGTATGTATGTATGGTTGTGTGATGGATGAGACCAATAAGTGGACTGAACGTTGAATGATTAAACGTTTATCATTCTAGATACTGTAGTGAGGATGATGGATTACCTCAGCCAGTAGAATGATCGAATCGGGTCTAGAGAATGATTGTCTGGTTCAGTAGAATGATGTGCCCAGTCCAACGTATATGTTTAGTCGTTGTGATAGAATGATTTGTCGTATTTAGAGAATAACTTCCAGAGGCTGAGTCATTAGCTTAAGAGAATGACCCCCGCTTAGTTGAATGATTCCTAAGCTTAATAGAATGACTCCCAGCTTAGTAGAATGATTCCCAACTTAGAAGAATGATTCCCAACTTAATAGAATTATTCTCAGCGTAGTAGAATGATTCCTAAGTTTAGTAGAATGATTCCTAAGCTTAATTGAATGATTCCCAGCTTAGTGGAATTTTTCCTAGCTTAGTAGAATGACTCCCAGCTTAGTAGAATGACTCACAGCTTAATAGAATGATTTCCAGCTTAACAGAATGACTCAGCTTAGAATGACTCCCTAATCCAGAACACAGTAGAATGTTCCCTCAGATCATCAGCTTGATAATCCCCCCCCCCCTACAGCCCTGCTTAGGATTATAATGAGTTACTACCTAATGACCTTGTTATCTGTCGTACCCAAATGACCTGAGCTTTATTTACGTACACCTGTCAGGTAAGCCAGGTTATGTGAGGGCCAGGTGTATGTGGCGTTGTGTTTTTCATCCTTCAGAAGGTTAGGTCAGGTCAGGTTAGGTTAGGTTAATTTAGGTCAGGTCAGGATAAGTTACGTCAAGTAAACTCCCACAGTCAGTCTTTCACCTTTACTTTAGTTTGAAATAACTTTGGAGGTTCGCCCAGTTGACAATACTACATCAAGTTCCTTCTCTCCAGGTTAAGAGAAGTTCATCTGAAGTACTTTATGTAGTGATGATAGAGGCGTTTACTGTGTGTGTGTGTGTGTGTGTGTGTGTGTGTGTGTGTGTTATATAGCCAGACAGACTGCTGACCCCTAAATTGCCTTGTCTCTCTCCCTAAGCAATTACCTGCTAACAAGTTAAGATTTACATTGAATTATCTCCTCACCTCAAACTGATGGTGATCTGAGCTGACAACACGGGGACGCGGATTAATGGTGGTGATGGTGTTAGTGGTATGGTAGAAGGAATGGGGATGGTGTTATGGTGGTGGTGGCTTTGGTATGATGATGGTGGTGGTGGAATGATGATGATGGTGGTGGTTGTTGTGGTAGCAAGGGATAGTGGGAGGTATTGATTATTGAGAAATGCTGGTGGGCGGTGGATTGGCTAAGCACTAATTCACAGGAGTAAAAATAAATAAGATTCACACACACACACACACACACACACACACACACGCACACACACACACACACACACACACACACACACACACACACACACACACACACACAGTCTTATTCATGTTTACACTTGTGCATTAGTTGAAAAGTTGCATTGTTGATATACTGTACATTCTTGGTGTTCATTCTTCACCTGTATAACTGCAGTGAACAACATTAGGTCTCCGGGTGTATACATTGAGGTTATTCATTATTCAGTGAGAGGTTTGAGGGGATTGTTGTAGTGAGTGAGCGCCACTAACTCCACTTTACTGAATGGTTCTTATCTACTTCATGCTCTTACCTCAGATTTCGCAACGCCATTTCCTCAGATTTTACAACCCTCTTATCTCAGATTTCACAACCCTCTTTCCTCAGATTTCACAACCCTCTTTCCTCAGATTTTACAACCCTCTAACCTCAGATTTCATAACCATCTTACCTCAGATTTCGCAACGTTCTTACCCAGATTTTACAACGCTCTTAACCTCAGATTTCACTACCATCTTACCTCAGATTTCACGGAGGGATTTTTACAACAATACGATACAGACAGATGATGGAGAAAAATCTGTCTATACTCACACTGCCAAACTTTTTTATCTGAGAATATTACACTTACATGAAGCTCTATAGAGGGACAATATACCCAAATGTGTCTTCTTGATGTGCTAAATATAACCTTGGTATATTAGAACACAGAGGATGTAATGGAGTGACCAGTTTGTGTCATGAAAGGTGGGGGAACGGTTATCTTAACTATATTACTATGTGAATAAAGTTACTGTAGATAAAAGTCAAGCGAACGTGCGTCTGGCGTTAGCTTCTGTAAATGTTCTTTTTTTTTTTATCATCACCGTACACTCAAAAATTATGTTGTAATTTAACGCAGGAAATAATGAGGAGTGTAAGTGGTGGTTCTTGCATGACAAACACGGCCATACATGTGTTTTAGACATTAGACATGGTAAGGTGAGTAACACACATCCGGGCGGTAACACACTGACTGACTGAGTGACAACAGGAGAGTTAGGCAATGGTGTTGGGGGTGCTCTCTCTCTCTCTCTCTCTCTCTCTCTCTCTCTCTCTCTCTCTCTCTCTCTCTCTCTCCCTTCCCTTCCCCTTCACCCTCTCCATCCATCCCTCTGTCCCCCCCTCATCCCTTTTCCATCCGTCTCCCTCACTATCAACCAACATCAACTTCCAGTGTCCTCTATCACCCGTGGCAACAACCCCCCCACCCCTCCTCACCCCTAGAAGCGGATGTAGCGTTAAGGGGGAGGAGTGAGAGGGATGCGGATAGAGGGAATGAGGAGGGGGGGACAACTGAAAACTCCTTCGGGTAAACTGCAGGCATAAGTACTCCCTTCATCTACCAAATGAAAAGTGTTTCTTTTTCTTAGGGAGGGAGAGAGAGAGAGAGAGAGAGAGAGAGAGAGAGAGAGAGAGAGAGAGAGAGAGAGAGAGACCCTACGTCAAGTCAGCGGAGAGACAAAGGAAGAGAGAGAGAGAGAGAGAGAGAGAAACAAAATAAGAAACTCAAACTTAAAAAAAAAAATCCCGCGTCGAGGCAGAGTTCTCAACGCTCTATAATCTCTCAAGTCGCTCGCAGACGTCGGACAAAGTTTTCACGTTAATATTTGTCTCCTTTCGTCGCAGGTGGAATTTGCATTTTAATACGCGGCAGAAAAATCACCATCGGCGGAAATTGCACTTTTGTTAGTCGGTTCAATTAAGGCAGGGGCGTGGAGGTGTCGCTGGGGGGGTAGGAAGATGGGAGGAGAGGGTAGGAGACCGGGGGTGAGTAGGAGACCGGGGGAGGGGAGTAAGATCGCGGGGAGGGGTAGGAGACCGGGGGAAAATAGTCCTTGATTTAGAGGTCTCCAAGACTTGATCTCCCGTTATCTGGCCACCGCGACCCTCCGCCACCTACCCCCCGGATATTAGGCTGTAGGACCCACTTTCCTGCCTCTCTGAACACCCCCCCCCCCCTCCTGACGACGATGGTGACGACGAAGACGATGGTGGTGTTGGAGTAGAAGCAGGGAGAGGAGGAGGAAGGGAGCTTAAGAGTAAAAAGGAAGTAGGGTGTTGGAGGAGGAGGAGGAGGGAGAAGGAGGTAGGGAGTTTAAGAGAATGAAAAAAGAGGTAAGGTCACTAATTGAAGAGGAGTAAGGGTAGGAGGTAGAAGAAAAGGAATGAAATGGAAAGAGGCTGAAGTGGAGAGAATGAATAGGGAAGAGAAATAGGAGGAAGAAGAAGGGTCAGTGTGATGGAAGAGACAGAAGGAGAATACGCAAGAAAGATGGGAGAGGAGGAAGGAAAGATAATGACATGGAAAGGGAAGTGAACGAGAATATATATTAAGAAGAATGGAGAAAGGAGAGGAATGTGGAAGAAAAGATGTAAGAAGGAGGAAGAGGAGGAGAAAGAAGAGTGTCTGAGAGAGGAGGTAATGAGGAGGAAGTGATTTGGAAGAGGATATGAAGTAGAAGGAAGTGAGTAGAGCAGAATGGGATTGGAAGGAGATGGAGAGAAGGAATCAGGGAAGAACAGAGGGAGGAATAAAGAGAGGAAGTGAGAAAACAAGAGTGTGGTTGGCAGCACTAATGTTGGAAGGAGGAAATTGGGTGAGGTATGAGGGAAGAGGGAGAGAGAGAGAGATGAAAGGAAGAGGAAGGATAGAAGAGAGGTGATAATGAAGTGAAAGTTCTTAATTAATCGTCTGGGAAAAATAAGATTATTAACAAAAATAACAACAACAACAATAATAATAATAATAATAATAATAACAAAGAAAAATAGTGTAACAAGTAAGTGTCTTTTAGGTGTCGAGTGTCAGAGCGTCGGACAGGTATCAAGTATTGTCGAGGTGTCGGAAGTGTCGAGTGTCAAGGTATCGGAGTATTGTCATGGTGTAGGAGTGTCGGAAAGGTTGCCAGCAGAGGTAAACAAAAGGAGATATTCAGATGTAAACACTGATGACACTGGAGGAAATACATACTAACAAGGGTTGCCTAGTCCTTCCTTCCTTCCTTCCTTCCTTCCTTCCTTCCTTCCGTTCTTCCTTCCTTACTTCCTTCCTTCCTTCCTTTCTTCCTTCCTTCCTTCCTTCCTTCCTTCCTTCCTTCCGTTCTTCCTTCCTTCCTTCCTTACTTCCTTCCTTCCTTCCTTCCTTCTTTATTCATTCTCTCCTCTGGCTCCACTGCTCTTAATTTAGCTTTTCTTTCTCTCGTTTCTTTAGTTTTCTTTAATTTTCTCCTACTTATTCAGGTTTATTGTTCTTTCTCTTGTACCTATGGTTCGTATTCTCTCTCTCTCTCCCCTGACTTTCCCTTCATTTCCCCCGTACCCTCCACCCACCCCTTCATCTCCCCCGTACCCTCCACCCACCCCTTCATCTCCCGTCCCAGCACTCTGCAGTCGACTGTGAAACGTACAGATCCCGGGTGAAGAACATGACCCATCCACTCCTGATCTTAGAGCCCATCTACCGGAGCTATACCTGTGTGAAAAACGCCTCTATTGCCAGGGCACACATAGAACCTTCTCTCTCCACCGTCGCCTGAACGCATTTTCATTACTTTCGGTACAGTTTACACCGGGTTTCGTTGTGGTTAAATTGGTGCCACCATTTTCCTTGGTTGGGGGTCGAGGCGCTCTGGCACTAAGGTCGGGGTGGCACAGAGGTGAGAATCGGTGCTTGTTCTGGGCAGTTCATTATCCCAGGTACGCCGTTCTCACCAGGTGTTGATGATGTTTATATTCCTCGCTCGTATATTTCTTCCCTTTGCTCTCGTAAACACCCCCCCCCCCTCCTCGTTAACTTATCTCTGAATGAGCACCAGTCACCCAGCCAGCCTAGCTAGCCAATCCAGTCAATTCGGTCAGCTAACCAACCCAGCCAACCTAGCTAACAAACTCAGCCAATCTAGCCAACCCAGCCAGCCAACACAGCCAGTCAGCCAACACAGGCAGTCAGCCAACACAGCCAGTCAGCCTACCAATCCAGCCAGCCAGTCAGCCTACCAATCCAGCCAGCCAGCCAGCCAGCCAGCCAGCTAGCCAGCCAGCCAACCTGTGCTGTACGAGTTTGTGTTCTTGGCGTTACAACCTCTTGCGGCCTCTTGTTATAATATATATTTTTCAATGTTTTACACCGAGGGAGAGAGGAAAGAGGAGGGAGAGAGAGAGAGAGAGAGAGAGAGAGAGAGAGAGAGAGAGAGAGAGAGAGAGAGAGAGAGATCTACCTTTACGAATTCATGTGATATACGGACACCACACTTAGTCGCCCCGTCACCTGTGTTTTAAACCCTCTCGCCCGTCCCCTCTCGCCCGTCCCCTCTCGCCCGTCTCCTCTCTCTGAAATATTTTACCTTTTGGCTATTTTCTGATTTTTCCACCAATTTGGATATTTTCAGGGCTATACCAGACAGATAGACAGACATGTAGACAGACACACAGACAGACAGGCAGACAGAGATGGCATAATTCAATTGTCAGACTTAAGGCAAACAGAGAGACAGACAGATAGATGCACAGACAGAGAATAGATAGATAGACAGATAGGCATAATTCAATGAACACAGACAGAGAGCCATACAGACGGACAGACAGGGAGCCATACAGACGGACAGACACAGACACCCACACAATACGTTAGAGCACCGTGACCCGCCATTAGTACTGCCTGAGACGTGTGAAAATAAACTTACCATTTATAATTAAGCTTTTAGACCGTGGGAAAAATTATATAAATATTCCAGTGGGTTATGGCGGCTTAAGCTGAGTGGTTGGTGGGAAGTGGCGGGTGGGTATGGTGGGCTGGGTGGGTGGGAAGTAGTAGAAGGTGGGTGGATAGGTGGGTAAGTGAAAAGTAACGGATGGGTGGTAAGTTGCAGATAGGGTGAAGGAGTGGTTAGGTGGGTGGAGTATGTCAGGTTGGTTAAGTAGGTAGTAGTGATTCGAGTGAAGTGGTGGTTAAGTGGTTGGGAAGTGGCGAGTGACAGGAAAACTACTTACCAAATTATTAAAACAAAAATAAAAAACTACAAGAAATGGTGATACAACTGTGGGTCTTAGTCTCACCTCCAAGGGCTCAGTGGGTGGTGGTAGTGGTGGTGATTGGGGTGGTGGTAGTGGTGGGTGAGGCTGGTAGTTGTGGTGGTAGAGGTGGTGGTGGGTGAGGCTGGTAGTGGTGGTGGTAGAGGAAAAAAATTAGAGCCTTCATTTACCATATTTTAATGCCGAGCAGATGGTGACAGTGAATAAACACACACACACACACAGACACACAGACACACACACACACACACACACACACACACACACACACACACACACACACATACGTTAATGAAGATTAGGTTAAGTTACTATCTAGTCCTTGTACCTACCCGCCCGCGTCACCCACTCTACTCCCCTTGCCGCCCATCTACTCTACCAGCCCACCATCCACACACCACCTACTCTACCCACCACCCACACTCACTCACCTTCCCACATAGTTATCCATGCTTATACTCTCTCTCTCTCTCTCTCTCTCTCTCTCTCTCTCTCTCTCTCTCTCTCTCTCTCTCTCTCTCTCTCTCTCTCTCTGTAACCTCACGTCAGCGATAGTCTCTTTGTTTTTATCAATCACACAAGTGCAACGTCCAATTACTGAAAGAGACATCGCGAGCAAAACTCTCCGGTGACCCTTCCTGCTGTGTGAGAGAGAGAGAGAGAGAGAGAGAGAGAGAGAGAGAGAGAGAGAGAGAGAGAGAGAGAGAGAGAGAGAGATTTAAACAAAGAGATAAACGCAGAGAGAAAGATAGACTGAGAGACGCAGACAGACAGACAGACAGATTGAGACAGAGAGACGTAAACGCCTTCAACATGTTAAGTGAACTATCCATCTTAATCCCCATGTTTACTTTGGGTTTATCTGGAGTTTTATTTCAGGTTTTAATCGGTTTTATTTGCAGGTTTATTTAGGATTTTAATTAGGGAAGGAAAATGGAAGGGAAAGGGAAATAAGAAGGCGGAGGGAAGAAGGGAGTGAGTCCGAGGAAAAGAGACAGACGTAGAAAAGGTGGGAGGTGGCAGGAAGGAGGGACTAGAAGACGATGAAGGGGGAGGGAGGGAGTCAGGGTGTCAAGGGGTTAATGACTGTAACATTGGCAAGTCATGTGAAGTAACTACTTATACTCGCCTATGTGCTGTGATGACCGACCCCCAGATTACTACCGTTGTTATATGACACGGTCTGTACTGATGACAAAAACTGCGTGCTCTCTCTCTCTCTCTCTCTCTCTCTCTCTCTCTCTCTCTCTCTCTCTCTCTAGGTTCACACGGCGAGGCTCTGTGAACAATATTCAATTTAGTTTTTTATTTAGCAATGAGAAGTAATTGGACTTAAACAACACGAGTACATACCACTAGTATAAAATTATCTCAGATGACAGTTCAAAATATTCAATATCAGTACATAACTGAATCCTTTTTTTCTCTAAGATTAAACTAAAGTCATAAATGTACAGTTAACTACTAAAGTCTTCAGTTCGCCTCTCCTTATGAACCACGAACCCCCGAGAGATTCAGACTCGTGAACCTGAAGCATTTATGGATAGAATAATGTATCAGTCTACTGCTTTGGGGTTCACGAGTCTGAATCTCTCGGGGGTTCGTGGTTCATAAGGAGAGGCGAACGGAAATGACTTTAATAATTAGTGTGATTTAGTTATTTAAAATATGAAACAACAGGGGTGAATTAGATAGGTATTTGGAGGCCTTGGTGTGTGTGTGTGTGTGTGTGTGTGTGTGTGTGTGTGTGTGTGTGTGTGTCACTTCTTCACACACATTCACTGTCACATCAACAGCTCGTCACTGTCACTAATCTCATAAACGCTTCTTAAATTTCACTGTAACGACAAACAAAGCTGGTTTTAAGTAGTTTTTTTTTCTCTCTCTCTCTCTCTCTCTCTCTCTCTCTCTCTCTCTCCACACAGATGATACAGTAAATGGCTCTCTTTAATTCCTTTGTAATAACACCAACCATTATATTGCCATTAACTCTACAGGAAGCCTCAATAGGTATCCTGTATTGCCATGAACTCTACAGGAGATGCCATTAACTCTACAGGTGATGTTATTAGTTATTCTATATTGCCATTAACTCTACAGGAGATATCATTAGTCACCCCTTTATGGCTCTATTATATTGAACTCTACAAGAAGCCTCATTAGTCAGTCTATTACTGTCGGCTCTACAGGAAGCATCACCAATCCCTCCTCTATTATAATAAACTCTACAGGACCCATCATTAGTCACTCTATTACCATAACTCTACAGGAGACGTTGCTTGTCACTGTTCAGTCATCACGAAGCGGCTACAAGAACAGCCTCATCAGGTAGAGGAAACACGCCTCAGTCCTGCTCCTTACTTACCATGACCCTTCACTAATGTGTAATGGTGCGGTGGAGGGAGGGAGAGAGGGTAGGAGGGAGGGGGGGTAAGGTGAGGGAAGGAGGAGGGGTAAGGTGAGGGAAGGCGGAGGGGTAAGGTGAGGGAAGGAGGAGGAATGAGAGGGAGGGGGGAGAGGTAAGGTGAGGGAAGGAGGATGGAAGGAAGGATGAGAGGCTACGGGAAATGGGGGAGGGTGAGAGAATGAAAGTTAAGGAAAGAGGGATGGGAGGGAAAGCGAGAGGTAAGGAAGGATGGGAGGGAAGGAGCGAGAAATGCAAAGGGGGGGGGGGAGGATGGGAGGGAAGAAGAGAGGAAATGAGGTAAGGAAGGAGAGAGACAGGGAAGTAAGAAAGGAGTGGATGGGAGAGAGAGTGGGACGGACGCAGGGTAGGAGGAACTGTCCCCCCACCAAAAAAGAAACCCTCCTCGCTCTCTCAAAGATCACCACCATCACAGTAGCCAGAAATAGTGTCTCTGAGAACCATACGTAAGGCGACTCACGGTAAATTAAACCCAAGATTAATATTTCTGGCTGAGTGGGACGTCTCTTAATCTACTTTGGCCGGCTTGGTATATGAGACGGGTATATCTCTCTCTCTCTCTCTCTCTCTCTCTCTCTCTCTCTCTCTCTCTCTCTCTCTCTCTCTCTCTCTCTCTCTCTCTGTTTTTTGCTCCTATACTATTCCTTTCTTTTCCCTTTTACCCCTTAATCTCTTTCCCCTTATTCCCGCGGGGACTTTACCTGGCGTTGATTTAGAGGGTAACCTGTCTGTTTGAACGTCTCTCTCTCTCCTCCCCTCTTCCCTTTACCTACTACCCCTCCCCTCCCCTTTCCGTTCCTCTCCTTCCCTTCCACTCCCCTCCTCGTCCTCTTCCCCTTCCTCTCCTTCCCTACTACCCCTAACCTAACCTAACCTGCTGCCAGATGTGAGACTCAACAACCCGGGAAAACAATAACAACAGACTGTGATATGAGACTCGAGGATGACCACTAGTGAATGTATCTGGAACAGTGGGAGGTGACTGTGTGTGGCAATACTCGTGTAAGGTGAGAGGGGTGGGAGTGGGAGAGCTACAGTAATGTGAGAGAAAAGGGGAGTGAGAAAGAGGAAGACAAATATATCGGTAAAGAGAGAGAGGGAAATAGATAAGTAATGCTAGAGGTAGAGGAACAGGGAGAGATGTAATATAGTACACAATTGACAAAAGACAATCAGAGTGGAAAATCAGAATGTTCAGTATCTTTTGTACGTGGAAACAAGATAATCAGTGTAGGATCAGGAGAATCAGAGTGGAAAATCAGAACACCCTTGTGACAAAGCATACAAGAGGCAAGAGACAATCAGAGTAAGACACAAGATAATCAGAGTGTCCTGCGTCTTGTGTACAGGAAATACAGTAATTTTCACCTCCCCAATTGGTAGTTTCCGCTGTACTGTATATACATGTTAGGTCGCTGCTCTCTCTCTCTCTCTCTCTCTGATCCCACCGGCGGTATGGTAGGGGGATGGGGAGCCATAGGGGTGGGGAGGGGGGTGGGGGAGGGGAGGGAGGTAGTCGTTTGGCTCTTAATTATTGCTTGTTCCTGCCTGTTCGTTCCAAAAATATATTGTTGCTTGCGAAAATATATATATATATATATATATATATATATATATATATATATATATATATATAAACACGAATGCTAGTTGAGGGGGAACAATGGTTTGGGAAATTTCGTTTTTGTCTGAAATTGTTGACAATGTAGAAGATAAAACCTACTGAGTTTGACAAAATTTTGCTTAAATTTTTAGTTGTGAAAATCTTTTTTTTTTTGGTAAAAACTTCAAGTTATAGCAAGTTGTTAGTTGTAAAAAAATGTTACCAAACAAAAAAATGGCCCCAATTTTTTGTATGCCGAAAACCAAATGCCGGCCAAAACATTTTGCCATACACGTCCGGGACATACATCATACAACCCTGACATACAGCAATAATTGGTATGGCTACTGACCCTCTCTAATATCCGGGTTATAAAGGTTGAACGTCTGTATATCATTCACCACATGCAACAATTTATACAACGACTTACGTAGCATCATTCATATAACCTTGCGATGAAATACACACACACACACACACACACACACACACACACACACACACACACACACATTATACATCAAATGATATACAGAATTACAGAATGACACTCCGCCATAAAGTATACAAAATAGCTGTGGTTGTATTGTACAATCTTCATGAATAAAATACAACATACATTACCAGTATTCACTGTAGGAAGCTTTCGTCCTTACTTACACTAAACAGTATACTTCTACAACTTTTGAAATACAGCCGCGTGGATATATTCTACACACACACACACACACACACACACACACACACACACACACACCATATAGATAAAATTGGATCAGTGGCCCAGTAAAAAAAAAATGCGTCCATAATCTAATTCCGGTCACATTTTTTTTTTATATTTAGGAAAATTAGTTTATACGAACGCCAGCGGCCAGCTTAATGTGTTCACCCCCAGGCTGTCATTCTGTCCATACACACGTTCTACCGGGTGTACTGTGTGAGGGGAAGAGGGAGGGGAAAGAAGAGGGGAGAGAAAGAGTAGAGACAGGTGGGCGGAGTCGTTCACTTAAGAGGATTCATTGTGGTGATTTACCTGAGTTTATTGTTGAGGTTTAATAAGATAGTTTACTCATTAAGGTTTGGTGCCTGTGTGTTCATCCACCTCTCTTCCTTCCCCTCTCCCTTTTCTCTTCCATCCCATTACCCTCTCCATCTCCCTTCCATCCCCTACCCTTCCCCTTCCATACCCTTACTCTCCCTTCTCCCTTCCATCCTCTCCCCTACCTCTTCCATCCCCAACTCCTCCCATTCTCCCTTCACTTCCTCTAACCTACCCTTTCCCATCCCCTAACCCTCCCATCCCCTACCCCTCTCATCTCCTCCTATCCCATCCCCTCCCTTCCCCCTCCCATCCCTACCCTTCCCATCCCCTTCCTTCCACTCCCTACCCCCTCCCCTTCTTCTTCCTTCTCATCCCCTCCCTCTTCCCCCTTCCCCCTGCCCCCTGGTTGCCATAAGAGTGCCGTTGTCGAGAGCTTTTAAGGTGACATCCGCCTCTATAGCCGCCCACCACTCAACACTCCCCTAGATTGCCCATATCAATATTTACATTACTTTTCCCTATATGAAGCTTACGGCCCTTCTCCCTCTATCTCCCTTCCCTCCCCTCTCCCTTCTTTCCCCTGACTCCTCCTTCTCTCCCCTCCCTCTTCTCTCCCCCCTCTTCTCCCCCCCCCGCCTTTTCCCTCCATCCCCTTCTCTCCCCCTTCTTTCCCCCTCCTCCCCTTCTCTCTCTCTTTCCACCTTCTTTCCCCTCCCTTGTCTCCCCTCCACCTTCTCTCCCTCCTCTCACCTCCCATCCCTTCCCCTCCCCTTTCTAGTCCTCCCCCATCTCTCCCCATTTTATTCTGTTTACACACTCTTCTGCCGTCGCCTCTCTAAGTATTTTTATTTCTCTCGCGTTTTTTCCCTAAAATTGTTTTTGGATTAGAGATTTTTTTTGTTTAAGAAGTTCTGTTTTTGTTTGATTTAGAGGAGATATTATGTTTATAGTTTGATTGTCTTTTGTTTTTTGTTTTTGTTTTGTGTAATTTGTCTCGTTTATTGATAGATTATCTTTTGTTTTTAGTTTGATTTCGTTTATTGTTTGATTGTCATTTGTTTTTTTAGCTTTATCTCGTTTATTGTTTGATTGTCTTTTGTTTTTGTTCATTTCCATATTTATTTACTTCTCTTCCTCCACTAACACCAACATATTCAATTCACATTTCTCTATTTATCCTTTAGTACTCCATATCATTGTGGTCTACAAATTCCTTTAAAGAATAAACTCCATAATTTTTCACCCCGTCTTAGTTTTGCGTGTTTCTGTTTACATATACGATACCGTGTCATGGCATATTTTCCCTCCCTTGTTTACACGTGATTGTTTACCTACACTTCCCGCCAAAAAGTCAAATGTTTGGATTTATCATCTATTTTGGGGGTGTTTGCGCCCTCATTTTCCCCTGGCAGAACTTCTCTCCACAGCAGCGTTCCTTTATAAACGCTTAGCGGCCAGATCGATGTGTGAGTGGTGGCAAATATTGGACGAACGCTTGACGTCCCTGGGCAAGCACTACACGCACTCTGATACTCCCTTACTGATTGGTTGCCCTAACATTAACCCTTGTCGATCATTGGCTCATGTTAATTCCTTCCCCTCACCCTCCTCCCACGTACTCCGGCGCCGCCCCTTCCTATCCTTCACTGCCGTCTTATGCACTACTACACCTACTCCTTCACCCAGTGTCTCTCTCTCTCTCTCTCTCTCTCAGTGATCAAGACTTTGGAGGTCGACGATTCATAAGACTAAATACCAAGGAAGACTCAATGTTCAGCAAGAAACATGAAAACTCCAAAACTTCCAAAGACTCTCAAGAACCCCAGAGACTCAAGACACCTCAAACGGTCTCTCAAGTCCACCAAAGACTTCGAAGACCTCCTCCCTCCCAAGACTTTTCAAAGACTCAAAAACTCTTGGCCATTTAAAGACGCGTTCCCAAAGACTAGACCTCCTATGTCAAAGACTCCCCAGAATACAAGACTCCCCAAAGAAGACTACAAAAGACCCCCGTACCCCCAAAGACCCCAAAGAAGGCTCCAACACACACACCGTGACGTCATGTCCTCAGATCGGTCTAAAACTCCACCAAATCCGTCGTTATAACTTAAAGGTCTTTATTTACACCTGCGGAATCGTTATCAGCCAACGATCCTGCAGAGATATAAGAGCGAGAATCACACGTCAGACACACCTGATTTTCGACCATTTTAAGGAGGGAGGGGTGTGGGTCTTAGGGGAGGAGGGAAGGGAGGGGTAGAGGAGGAAAGGGAAGGGGGGTGTAGGTGTTGGAGAGGAGGGAGGGGTAAGGAGGGAAGTGGTGGAGATGTGTAGGTGTTGGGGGATGGAGGGAGGGGTAGAAGAGGAAAGAGATGAAGTGGGAAGGGTAGATGAGGGAAGGGATAGAGGAGGAATGGGATGGAGTGGTAGGAGGGGGCGTGTGTGAACCAGGGGCACGCCGCTTCTTGGTAATCGAATTGTCAGCTAATGGTTGTAAAAAATGGCCAACTGGAGGCATGTGCGGGCGGGGCTCCTGGACGGGGAAAAAATGAGTATTGCTTCGTTGGTCCTAAGGTTTTGACTTAACGTGTATCGGTGTATGCCGGTACTCCATGTCTGAGTGCATGTAAGTTACGCATATTTATATTCCTACTCGAACACGTACGTATATAGGGAGAACACGACTCTCTCTCTCTCTCTCCATTCCCTCTCACACCTTTCTCTACCCACACCAGTCACTACACACCATCCTTCCTCACCACCCTCAATCCTCCCTCACTATCTCCACCCTTCATCACCTTCCACCCTCCCTCACTATTATCTCCCGTCCTTCACCCTCCCCCCACTATTTTTCACCACCCTCACCATCATCACCATCACTCTCACACTCCCTCACCATCCCGGGTGTTTAGGAGGGGGGGGGTCGTGGTATGAGTTAAGGTCTATTTTTAGAGGAGGTTTGACAAGTGGGAGGGAGTAAGTGGTAGAGCCAGTGTGTACCTGTGTGTGTGTGTGTGTGTGTGTGTGTGTGTGTAATCCTTTAGGCATAATAACTTAACCCCTTGAGCACGATAATTTATCCCTCTGAGTACAATAACATGAACCTTTGAGTACAATTAAAATGTCGCAATCCTTTACATATCCCATTATCTGACATTGTACTCAAGGGGGTTAAATCATCATACTCAATAACTTAAAAAAATGATGAATCCTAGAGTGATATTAGAGTGTAGATGAATTCAGAATGATATGTAATTAACAGTCAGTAATTTCTACCCTATTTCTGTAACACTGTAGAACTTGTTATGAGAATACAGTGCATGATACAGCTACTGTAACCAAGGAAGCTATTACTTGTTGATGATATCGATTTTAACTGTATTTATGGAATGAAGAAGGTTAATTACATCACAAGGGGCTAAATAATTTATTATTACTTGTAGTTTATGAATATATGTCTGTAATTATTTAGATTAATGTACTAATTTTATGGTCTGTTGTCACATGTGTATTACTGTACCTGTTCTGTACTGTATTCGCCTCCCAAAAAGTATCTTTACGGAGGGGAACGATGAATTTCAGAATGAACACTCCGACTCCTGTTGTCTCGGTGAGGTTGTCAGTATTCTTCGTCCGCTGTGTCATATTGTCTCGCATTAAATCGTAAACATTTTTTTTGGAGCGAGTGTTACGTGTTATTCATATATAAGGCATCACCTTCACTGAACTGTTACCGAGTAGGGTGTGTAGGTGTTGGTGTGGGTGTAGGGGGCGTGTAGGTGTTGGTGTGGGTGTTAAAGGGGTGTGTAGGTGTTGGTGAGGGTGTAGGGGGCGTGTAGGTGTTGGTGTGGGTGTTAAAGGGGTGTGTAGGTGTTGGTGAGGGTGTAGGGGGCGTGTAGGTGTTGGTGTGGGTTTTAAAGGGGTGTGTAGGTGTTGGTGTGGGTGTAGGGGTGTGTAGGTGTTGGTGTGGGTGTTAAAGGGGTGTGTAGGTGTTGGTGAGGGTGTAGGGGGCGTGTAGGTGTTGGTGTGGGTGTTAAAGGGGTGTGTAGGTGTTGGTGTGGGTGTTAAAGGGGTGTGTAGGTGTTGGTGAGGGTGTAGGGGGCGTGTAGGTGTTGGTGTGGGTGTTAAAGGGGTGTGTAGGTGTTGGTGTGGGTGTTAAAGGGGTGTGTAGGTGTTGGTGAGGGTGTAGGGGGCGTGTAGGTGTTGCTTTGGATATTGAGGGAGTGTAGGTGCCAGTCTGGGTCATTGAGTGTTGGTATGGGTCTGTGTGTGGGTGTAGGGATGTAGGTGTCGGTATGGGTGTTAAGTGTCGGTGTGGGTGTTAAGGGGGCGTGTAGGTGTTGTCGTGGGTCGGGGGGGGATGTGGAGGAAAAAGATGAAACTTGAGATGACGTGTTTAAGAGTTTCAACCACGCGGAGACATTTTGTTACCTTGACAAGTCAGTGATGGTGGTAATTGTGGTAGTAGTTGTTGGGATGGTGGTGGTAGTAGTAGTTGGGGTTTAAGTTGTTGGGGTGGTGGTGGTAGTGGTAGTAATTGTTGGGGTGGTGGTGCTGGTAGTTGGGGTGGTGGTGGTAGTAATTGTTGGGGTGGTAGTGGTAGTAATTGTTGGGGTGGTGGTGGTGGTTCAGCCAAAGTTTATGGTTCCTTTAACCACAAAGCTGTAAAACGTTGTTCTTAGAATTATGTTCGAGAGAGGGAGAGAGAGAAAGAGGAGATAGGGAGGGAGAGGGAGGGAGAGGGAACGATGGAGTGAGGCAAATGGAGAAGGAGTGAACGAGAGGCAGAGTGAGCGAAGGAGTTGAATTGAATTGAATTGAATTGAAACAGTTTACTTAGCCAGAAAAACACAGATACAGAGTGGATAATAATAAAAATATTAACATGGCTGAGCCAGTTGAGAACCTGAGCTCTCTTTGAGGCACCTCATATATACTATACATTTATCTCAAGGAAGTATTATGTAGCATTTAGTAACATTGAGTAGATGGACGATGAGAGAGAGAGAGAGAGAGAGAGAGAGAGAGAGAGAGAGAGAGAGAGAGAGAGAGATCACTACCAGCAGTAGTCACGGTGTCAATTACTTAGTTACCTGGGCGGACCCACTCCAGCTACCTCTTACTTCACAGGTGTTACTGCAAGTCTCTCTCTCTCTCTCTCTCTCTCTCTCTCTCTCTCTCTCTCTCTCTCTCTCTCTCTCTCTCTCATTGAATCTCTCATTTATCTACCTGTTCTACCCATACCTCCCTCATCTATCGGCCAATCTATCGCTCCACCTCACTTACTATCTCGTAGCTAAATCTTGACCAGCGGAGCCACACGTCAGTCTCTCTCTCTCTCTCTCTCTCTCTCTCTCTCTCTCTCTCTCTCTCTCTCTCTCTCTCCCCCTCCGTTTTTATCTGCCTCCCTCTCTTCCTCCCTTTTTGTCTACCCCTTCCCCCCGTATTGTCTGCCTCGCCCTCTCCCCTCTTTTTGTCTACCTCCCTCCACGCTTCCCTCCCTCCCTCCCTGTCTACCTCACGTCTCCTCACCCCCATCACGCTCCCTTCAGTTTACCTTTAGTTTAACCACAGCTTTGAGCTTAGTTTCCCTCCCTTCCTCCTTTTCTCCCTGCTTCCCTCCCTTCACTACCCTCCCTCTTACCCCCAACCTCATCTCTGCCCCTCCCACCACACTCTCCTCACACCTACCCTCGTCTCTTCTCCCCCTCCCTCATTACCTCCCCCCTCCCTCCCCCCTCCTCCAGCACACCTTCTCTCTCCCTACAAACACCACACCTTCCAACAGGGCAGCGTGTGGTTTTACCCCCTCCCTCCCCCTCCCTCCCCCTCCCTCCTCCTCCCCCTCCCTCCCCCTCCCTCCCCCTCCCCCTACTCCCCCGAGCTGTGTCTGCCCTGTGAGCCTCAGGGCAGAGAGGCCAGGGTCACAAACCCGGCCCTGGCTGTCTGTATCACCACATACATACATACATACATACATAATACATACATACATACATACATACATACATACAAACATACATGCATACATACATACATACTTACATACATACATACATACTTACATACATGCATACATATACGTATCGTGTTTTTCCAGATGCATACGTACAATACATACTGGTATATACAATCACTTTTGTACACACACACACACACACACACACACACACACATACACTCAGGGATGTTATACCTGCCTCCAGGTGAACACTTGTTTACTGTATCTTCATCACTTGTGTTTGTTTGTTTGTTTGTTTGTCTTTTGTGTTGTTTGATGATATTTTGTTGTTTTTATTGTTTATTTTGTATTGTTTACGTTGTTCAAGTGTGTGTGTGTGTGTGTGTGTGTGTGTGTGTGTGTGTGTGTGTGTGTGTGTTTGTGTGTGTGTGTGTGTGTAGAGAATTGTAGTGTAGTGTGGCCTATAATTATAATGGGTCCAGTGGTTTCCTGTCTGTCTGTTTCTCTGTCTGTGCACCTCTCTCTCTCTCTCTCTCTCTCTCTCTCTCTCTCTCTCTCTCTCTCTCTCTCTCTCTCTCTCTCTCTCCAGGTCATCAAATTTAATAACTGGATGACAAGAGATCAACTTACGTTATTCCACCTCTTCTTCCTCCTCCCCCTCCTCCCCAACCTCTTCTTCCTCTTGCTCCTCTTCCCAATCCCTCTTTTCTCCCCTTACCTCCTACCTCCACCCCTTACATTCTCTCTCCCTCCCCATATCCCCTCCATTACGTCCTCCACCTCCTCCCTCCCTCTACCTCTCCTTACTACATCCCTACCTCCTCCCTCTACCTACCCCTCCATCCTCCTCTTTCTTCCTCCTTCCTGTTTTCCATCCGTCAGAACACCTCCTCCTCCTCCTCCTCCGCCGCCGCCGCCAGTTCAATAGGATGGACTCAGTACTAATTTCCCCTAAGACCGTTCTACAGGGACGACTCCAATAGACTGGCTACAACTTGAATCCCCCTTCCTCCTCCTCCTTCTTCCTATCCCCCTTTCTTCTCCTTACTCCTATTTCCACCCTCCTCCCCTTCTTCTTCCTCCTTCCTCCCTTCTTCTCCCCCTCCTTCTCCTCGTTCTTCTCCCACATTCCCCTACTTTCCCCTTTCATCCTCTCCCTATCCCTCTCCTTCGCTTTTTTTCTCTCCTTTTGCCCATCCATCCTGTCTCCTCCCTCCTCCTGTCCTTCTTATCCTACCCTCCTCCTCCTCCTCTTACGACTCCAGCGAAAACAAACTTTGATCTGGAATAAAAAGACGAGTTTCTGATGGAAGAAGAAGCATTTATGAATAAGAGAGTGAGGCAAAGGTGGTGTGGATGGCGGTAAAGAGAGGGGGGAGAGGGGGGGCGCTTAGGGAGATCTCAGTTGAAGAGGCAAGTGAAGGCTGGAATGGAAACGGTGTATTGGGTGAGTGTATGGGTGATGGGTATTGTGGGTGATATGAATGAGGGTTGTGGGCAGGATGGGTGGTGTGGGTAGGGGTGTTTTGGGTGTCGTGGGAGGGTTATATGGGTGGTGTGGGCGGGTTATATGGGAGTAGTGGGCGGGTTATATGGGTGGTGTGGGCGTAAAAGAGGACTTTACTCCCAGTCAGTTTACAAGTATCTGTTTTCTCTTTTTTTTATCGATTTATTCTCCTTATGCGTGGTTGGGTGTATGAGTGGGTGAGTGGGTGGATTTATGGGTGGTTATGTGGGTGGTTGGACGGATGAATATGTAGAGGTGGGTGGATATGTGGGTGGGTGGATGTGATGGTTGGAGAGGGGTGGGTTAATGTGTGGGTGGATATGTGGATGGGTGGATGTGGTGGTTGGACGAGGGGTGGGTTAATGTGTGGGTGGATATGTGGATGGGTGGATAAGTGGCTGGGTGTTGAGGAGTTTCAAATTCATGGCACACTTCTTTCTTCTGATGTGGCTTCATGCTGCTCTAGTTACCACCACGAGAGGAACTTTTTACCTCCAGCGAGATCTGTTTTCAACCTCTCAGACGATGGCGATACAACATCCCTCCCTCTCATCCCTCTCCCTCCTCCCCCCCCCTCCCTTCCTCTCTTCTCCCCTCATTCCTCCCTCAACTCCACCCCTCCTTCCTCCCCACCCCTACTCCTTCCCTCACTCTCCTTCAACCCCCTCCCTCCCTCCCTCCTCCCCCCACTCAACCCCCTCCCTCTCTCCTCACTCCTTCCCCCACCTCTTCCTTCTTCGGGAGACGGGGGCGCAGGTTAGGTTAGGTTTAATTAATAGGGTTTGGTTGGGCTGAGAGAGAGAGAGAGAGAGAGAGAGAGAGAGAGAGAGAGAGAGAGAGAGAGAGACTCATGTCACTAGCCAATCAGATAAGAGTATTAAATACCCTCTCGGTTACATCAGAAGAGGGCAGTAGGCAACCATCTTCTCTCTGATTACACGTCAAGGGAAACCAATCAGATAAAGGAGAGAAGAAGACCTCACAAGCCAATCAGATAACGAGGATAGACCCCCCTCCCCCAGACAGCCAATCTGAGTAATGCCGCTGATTTTTTTTTTGCGTAATCCGTCGAGCAGAGAAAGACAGAGAGACACAGACAGAGAGAGAGAGAGAGAGAGAGAGAGAGAGATCGCAGAGGAGGAGGAGGAGGAGGGGAAAGGGTTACAATATAATCTTCACTACTCATTGAGATCAAAGTAACTATCCGAGCCTAAGAGATTGTGTGTAATAATAATAATAATAATAATAATTAACGGTTTATTGAAAGAGCTTGGCAGCCAGAAGGCTGAAAATATACAGTTACATATTTGGGGAGTGGGTTACGAATTACAAATAATATACAAATAACATAAGTGACACAAATAAGACATATAATAACTTAGATGGGGAAAAGCTCAAACTACAGTTCAATTCAACATAGTGACAGTGTTACAGTATTACAAGTTATTGATAATTTTTACAATGGTTGGGACTGGGCTGTTCTTATAGCGATCAGTTCGTGCACGTATGGGCTGGATGCGGTTGTGGTGTCGAACAGCAATTCTCGGACAAGGGACCTCGGGTGGTAGTAGGAGCCGGTGTCGGGGATGGTGTAGAAGCTTCTTACCAAATTTGCAGATGAGGTCGTGGTGATGGTCAGTGAGAGTCGAAAGGGTCAGTGTGTTGAGCGCTTCTTGATATGTGGAGTAGGAGGAGGAGAGAATAATCTTGCATGCCCTCTTTTGCACTTTTTCTAGGTGTTTACGTTGTGTGGCATTTAGGGAGGAAGACCAGGTGGGGGAGGCATAGGTGAGCTTGGGAAGTATGAATGTTGTGTAAACACTGAGGAGCTCGTGTGTGTGTGTGTGTGTGTGTGTGTGTGTGTGTGTGTGTGTTACTCTTCAAGGGAGGGGAGTGGGTTGGGAGATGGAAAAGTATATAGAGTGATGAATCCTGGAATAGAAAAAGTGGGAAAGAGAGAGTAAACTGTGTAAATGACGCATTGTGGAATGGAAACAAAAGATGGAAGAGACAAAGAAAGATAACTGGAAGAGACGGACGATAATGAGGAGACCAGGAATGAAGAGAGGAAAGAGCGAGAGAGAGGAAAGAGGAAAATAAGAGAGGGAGGAAAATTATGGTTTGCCAATTTTTTTCTGGACGTGAATGAAAATCCCAGGAAACATGGCAGGAGACAGACAGACAGACATCATTCACACCAAAAGACAGGTAGACAGACGGACAGACAGACAGAGCCCAGGAAACATGGCAGGAGACAGACAGACAAACAGATAGACAAACAGACAGTATTCACACAGACACATTTAGACGGCTTGCCAGACAGACAGACAGGTGAAAGTTATCCTCAAACTCAAAATGAAAAGGACATGAAAGATATTATCATTATTATTATTCAAGAGTGGTAGGGGGGCTCTCTCTCTCTCTCTCTCTCTCTCTCTCTCTCTCTCTCATCTCCATGGAGTATAGGATTATTAGGATTATGCAGTTAGAGCTGGCAGGCAGGGGGGGGGGGGGAGGTATTTGTCACTCAAGAACAAAAACTGGATTTACGTCGGATTAAATAAGTATTTTTGTCTCTCTTAGGATATCAAAAGGAAGAGTTTAGCTACGTAGATGGAAGGGAAAATATGTAATGGAGTGGAATGGAGAAGAGTTATAGAGATAGGGGTGATTATTATTGTGAATTAGAATAGAAAATGGATGTTTGCTATAGGGCGAATGTAAACAAAAGCGATTGGTGGTGTTCTCGAGCGTTTTTGAGCGCTGAAGCCGGATTTAGGAGAGACCTAGTGCGTTTTTGAGTGTCGAAGTCGGATTTAGGAGATACGTTGTGTGTTTCTAGGCGCTGAAGTCGGATTTAGGAGATACGTTGTGTGTTTTTGAGTCTGGAAGGCGGATTTAGGAACGTTGTTGTTATTGTAATTTATATTTTGGATAGTAGTTTATTTTTCTTGGGGTGTGATTAGTATTTTTTTTTTTTAATATTATACTTTGATTTATTTATTTTGTTGATTTGATTTTAAAGATAAACATACACGAAAGAATATAAATAAAAAAAAACAAAGACACAAAGAAATAATAGATGAAAAGAGCTAGAAAGAGAAAGTGACATAGAAAGAAAGTGGCACAGATAGAAAGACAGAAAAAGAAAATATAGAGATAAAGAAAAAGACAGATTTGAGAAAATAAATATAAGAAAGGAATATACCATACATATATGAGAGAGAGAGAGAGAGAGAGAGAGAGAGAGAGAGAGGGGGGGGGGGTAGAAGACTCGCACTAAATCACAGACCAAAAGAAAAAGAATAAACTCCGTAATTATTCTAACAGGGAAAGCAAGATGGAGTCAGAGTTTTCCCCAAGTCTTATAAAACTAGTAATTATACAGAGCTGGGAACATCATTGTATGTAAGAGTCGAGCAAACGTTCGCCTGAGTTGGCTTTCCTGAACCTGTAGTTGAGGGAGGAAAGTGGGGAGGGACGTGCCAGGCGATGTTGAATGCCAGTGCTAGTGTTGTTGTGTGGATTTGCGTTTCAGAATTGTTTTTATATTTTATTATTATTATTATTATTATATTATTATTATTATTATTATTATTATTATTATTATTAACAACTGACATCACTTTCTGAGACCTTTTACTGAAGCCATTTACTGAGATCATATACTAAGACAATTTCTTCATACCATTTACTGCAGTTCTTTACCTGGTCGAGCCAAGAGGTATTGAGTGATGCATTAAAGAAAGTCCCAAGACGAGGCAGACAAGAAAGGTGAATTACTGAATGAGTATGACCCGGAATTAAGGACCGGAAGTTTAAATCCAAGTTAATTGTTGAGGGTGAGGAAGGGAGATTTGTGGGGGTGGGGGAGATGAGACGAATTTGGAGACCAGACGAGTTAAGGAGAGAACTCTGTGATCACTACTACTACTAATACTACTACTACTTCTACTACCACTACAACCATTAATCACTACCCATAATACCAAAACAACCTATAACACAACTTAACCACCATATCTATAACAACTCCTATCACGCCTATCATCGACAAATCACCACTATGATTACACCAGGTATGACAAGCTGTAATTATTAGTATTAGAACAAATTACAGTAATTATAGCACATGATCCAGTCGCACCAGTCTTTCTCTTAGTGGAGCACCGACTCACGCTTGACCTACACGATATTCACATACGTTAGTCAGGGAAGCACTCAAGCGTCTGTTCTTGTGTGTCTGTTGTTATTGTTATTGTTTATTTTATTTATTCTGTTCTGTTGTCCTTTTGTTTCTGTTTTTTTAATCAAGATGTTAAGTTATATTCATTATACTCAACTATTTAAGTCTTAACGGGGAGAGATGGGAGACATATAACAATCATTATATGTATCTGTCTGTCTGTCTGTCTGTCTGTCTTTCTGTCTGTCTGTCTGTCTCCAAATAATTAAGTACTCATAGTTATCTTTCATCATTATATTTTTGGTATCAAAATCTGTGTATCTATAATCATCAAAATCTGTAAAATCGACTCCAATCAGATTTTTTTTGTTTTCGTCCACCTGAATTTCACACGGATCTTGGTACCAATAGTGGATACGGGTTCGAGTCCTGTCTCGGGTTCGAATCCTGTTCCGGGTTCGAATCCTGAGTGGTGAAGTATTGTTTGTGGATGAGTTAATGTGCATGTGTCAAGACGGCTCCAGCTCAGAGGTCGGGAGGTAGAGTTATGTGCCTTTGTTTTGTGAGTCATAACCTCGAGGGAGATGATCTGTCACCTTCACGCGAGTCTTTTTGTGTCAGGATTATTTTTTTTTTTTTTAGTTTTCTTTTCTTTTGTTTTTTGTAGTTTTGGGGGATTTCTTTTCCTTTTGTTATTCCTTTTTCTTTTCTTATATTGTTTCGTTTTCTTTCAATTTATTTATAGTTTTGCTTTTTTAATTATATTTTTTATTATTTTTTGTCGGTTTTTCTTTTTCATTCCTTCGTTTTCTTTCTTCTTCTCTCTGTTTCGTCTTTTTCGTCTAGTTATCACAGTTCATTGATTCATTTAGTGATTTTATCAATATTTTTTTTCACCTCGTAACTCTTTGTGTTGTCACGACCTTTGCTCCCTGTTGTACTAAGGAGGTCACGATGTCCTGACCCCATAAATAACAACAACAACAACAACAACACCTTTTACAAACATCAGAAACAATAAAAGAAAACAAAAAGAACGACTCTGACTGGTCGTTACAGTCGATGTTCAGCAGAAAGAACAGCCAATAAAAACGCGGCATGAATTTCAAACGACCAATAACAATATGAGATTTCACCCTCGAGTGTGTTTCATTCTGACGTAACGAGTGGGTGGATTTTGTCTAAAGTGTGTATGTGTGTGTGTGTGTGTGTGTGTGTGTGTGTGTGTGTGGTAAGTTACATTAAATTGAGCTAAGAACAGGTTAGGTTAAGTTTATATTAGGTTAAAGAAGGATTGATTCGGTTTGGTAAATTAACACTTAATTAGGTAAAGAATGGTCATTTAAGGTCAGGGTATATTAGGTGAGCTGTCAGGCAACAGGAGTTAGGTAAAGTGAGCTCAGGTTAAATTAGTCCAGGCTAAGGTTACGTTAGGTTAAGTGAGGTCAGATTAATCTAGGTCAGGTTAAGGTCAGGAGTAGTTAGTAAGTTGCTATATTAACTGAGTCTTTTATTTCTTTGTTTACTTTTATTTTTGTTTCGTTGGGTAACTCTGGCCTGAAGCAGTTGTGTTCTCTGGAGACTCACTCAGCCTGATGATGGTACAAAAAACTCGGTCAAGTTTCGCTAATTAGTGGAGTTTTGTTGATGCTTTTGTTGTAGTTGTGGTTGTTATTGTTAGTGTGTTTAGTTGTAATTGTTGTTGTTGTTGTTACGGTTTTGTAGTTATGGTTGTTATGGTTTTTTAGTTGTGGTTGTTGTAGTTATTGTTAGTGTGTTTATTTGTTATTAATTTAGTTGTGGTATTCTAATTGGTGTGAAGTTTATTTGTAATTGTTGTTGTTGCAGTTTTGTGTTTGTTGTTGTTTAGGATTTTATAGATGTTGTCGTGGTATTATAATATTTGCTGCTTCTGTTTTCGTGTTATTGTTGTTGTTACAGTGTAATTGTAAGTGTTGTTGTTGTAGCTATGGTTGTGTTTGGTGTTAATAACTATGGCATTGGAACTAATATATGCGTGAGTCTTGCAGCTAAAAATTCTACAGAACTTTAAGCTAAAAATTCTCACGAAAACCTTTGAGCTAAACAAAACAAAAATTTCCCCAAATCCCTTAACCTAAAAGTATTCCCCAAAGATTTTTCAGCTAGAACCTCCTCCCAAAACCTCTTTAAGATGAAAATTATTCCCCTAAACCCCTGCCCCGTTTCTCTCTCTTTCTCTCTCTCCTCATCTTTCCTCCTTTCCCCATCCTCTCCCTTTCATCATCCTCCCTTATCATCACCCTCTTCCCCTACTCCTCATCTCCTGATCTTCTCCTCCCTTCTCCTCCCCCTCTCATCACCCTCTCATCACCCTCTGCCCCTCTCCTGCAAAAGCCTTTAAGCCAAGAATTCCGCTCTGGGGGACTACAACCCTAAAGTTTTTTTCCCCCCTCCTGTAGAAGGTTCAAGAGCCGAAAAGTTCTCCTGTGGGGGTGGCAGAGAGCGGCGCCCCATGCAAAACACTCCCCGGACGGTCCTTGGTGTAACCCGTGTTGGTTTTAGGGCCGTAAAAAGCGTGTACACCATCACTTCACGCTGAACCACGACGTATATATAAAGGAAATGAAAAGGTTACCATATACTCCGTCTACCTTAGTAACAACAAACACTTGTACAATTTCTGTTTTATCGTCGTGTCTTGTTCCTGTGGTGTTTTTTTGGTGTGTGTGTGTGTGTGTGTAAATAATAATAATAAAAATAATAATTAACGGTTTATTAAAAGAGCATGGCAGCTGGAAGGCTGAAAATATACAATTACATAATTGGGGAATGGGTCTCTTGATTTACAAATGATACAAGTGATACAAATATGACATATAATAATTACGTGTTGATAATTTTTACAATGGTTGGGACTGGGCTGTTCTTGTAGCAATCAGTGTGTGTGTGTGTGTGTGTGTGTGTGTGTGTGTGTTTTTATATCTACTCAAAAATGGTATGTGTGTATGTATTTTTGTCTGTTTATCTGTTTATGTAAGTATGCATGTATGTAATTATGTATGTACGTTTGAATATGTAAGATACATAAATTCTACGGTGGTACCAGATAAACACTCATACAAACCTGAGAAGTGTGAGAGTGAGTGTGAGGGTGTGAGAGTGAAAGGCAATGAAAGTGAGAGCAAATGAAGGTGTCACCAGTCTCATGCAATAATGCAGACAACGGGGTAGTTGACCTCATCTCCTGGTGATATATGACACACTGAGTCTCTCTCTCTCTCTCTCTCTCTCTCTCTCTCTCTCTCTCTCTCTCTCTCTCTCTCTCTCAATACAGTGATTTATATGCCCAAAATATCTTACCAGTTTTATTTATTCACTTATTCGTGACTTCACCTGTAGAGTAAAGGATTAGTTCAATATCTAAATTACCTTATTTTTTCTTACACTCGTTATGGTAAATTGTGACGGCACAACCACACCTCTTATACTCGTTACGGTAAAGTGTGACGTCACTACCACACCTCTTATACTCGTTACGGTAAAGTGTGACGTCACTACCACACTGGAGGACATTCGCTAATAATTTAAAAATATCGACAGTTTTTCTCTTTATTTCTGGTCGTGAGGATAACTTATGACCACCAACCATTTGTTATAACTGTTAATGGCTTTACAGTGTCAATGGCTTAACTCTAATGTATATATCGTTAACTCCAACATTTAAAATTTCTGTAATAATTTCTTGAGAGTTTGAATTATTTCTATATTGTTGACGAGAAGGAATTAAACAAACTTTGATATTATATTTTTACTACAGGTATGTCATATAATGTTTGGCCAGTGGTTCAGGTTCTTAAGGTGAAAATGGTTCTTATATACTTGGTAGTCCGTTAGGGCATGAACCAGAGACGCTTAGGATTGTAGATGAGGGATTTATGTTGGCACACCTGAAAATATCTATCTATGTTGGCACCCCTGACAACCACGGTTAGGTTAGGTCATTTCAGGTCAGTCTTACTGGGGGCTATTTATAAGAAAAATATTAGTTAAGTCAGGTCAGGTCATATCAGGTCAGTCTTATTGGGGCCTATTTATAAGGAACCTATTATTTAGGTCAGGTCAGGTCATTACAGGTCATATCAGGTCAGTCTTATTGGGACCTATTTATAAGGAACCTATTATTTAGGTCAGGTCAGGTCATTACAGGTCATATCAGGTCAGTCTTATTGGGACCTATTTATAAGGAACCTATTATTTAGGTCAGGTCAGGTCATTACAGGTCATATCAGGTCAGTTTTATTGGGACCTATTTATAAGGAACCTATTATTTAGGTCAGGTCAGGTCATTACAGGTCATATCAGGTCAGTCTTATTGGGACCTATTTATAAGGAACCTATTATTTAGGTCAGGTCATTACAGGTCATATCAGGTCAGTCTTATTGGGACCTATTTATAAGGAACCTATTATTTAGGTCAGGTCAGGTCAGTTTTATGTTAGTTTACATAATAAGAGTTCATGGAATAACACCTTCTTTGAAACAATTATTTTCATCATTAGTACAGAAGAAGGATGGTCTTCCGGGTCTTGTATTTGCAGTAACTCTTGTCCAGATCGTTCCGGCCGTCCTACAAGGGTCGTTCCCTGTGCCCCCTAAAAGTCACCATGGACAAAGGCTCCGTACAATTGGTTGTGATTGGTAGGCTGTCCCAACGCTTCTCCAATTATCGTCCAATGAGATTTCCTGTTCGTGATGCTGTAAAAACCTCCGGTGATTGGACGTTAAAAACGAGCCCCCCCCCCCCCCCTACTATGCCACTGACCAATAGGAGTGGCTGCCGGACCTGATAAATAAGAGCATCACGTGACCTGTCGGTTTCTCATTTCCCCCAAAGGACAAATTACATTCAGTTCTCCGGCCTATTTTTACGGGTAGATTTTTCCTGTTGTGAGTACTTTCCGTATGATTGTGGCCATCTTCTTCTGGTTTTTGGCCATCTTCTGTATCATTGTTGGCCACCTTCCGTATGATTGTGGCCAGATTTTTCCGGTTGTAGGTTACCTTCCCTATGATCGTTGACCACACCTTCCACGTAATTGTTAGCGTATGACTGTTGGCCACCCTCCATCTGAATGTGGCCAGATTTTTTCGGTTGTTGGCAACTTTCCGTCTGATTGTTGGCCACTCTTTGTCTAATTGTGGCCCATCTGATTATGGCCACATTCCGTCTGATTGTTGGCCACCCTCCGTCCTGTTGTGGCCATCATCCGTCCTCTTGTGGCCACCCTCCATATTATCATAGGTCATCTCCTCCTGGCCACCTCCACCCCCCCCCCCTACTATGCTATTACCTATATATATTTTTTACCACAAATAATTGTAATTAATTTATCGCTGATGAAATGGAGGTAATTGTGGTAGAGACTAATGAGATAACGCTGCTAATTGGACTGTTGGTGGTCGGAGGATGGTGGTAGGAGGGCGGTGATGGTGGTAGGAGGGTGGTGATGGTGGTAGGAGAGTGGTGATGGTGGTAGGAGGGCGGTGATGGTGGTAGGAGGGCGGTGATCGTGGTAGGAGGGTGGTGATGGTGGTAGGGGGGCGGTGATGGTGGTACGGGAGTTTTGATGGTGGTAGGAGAGTGGTGATGGTGGTAGGAGAGTGGTGATGGTGGTAGGAGGGTGGTGATGGTGGTAGGAGGGTGGTGATGGTGGTAGGAGGGTGGTGATGGTGGTACGGGAGTTTTGATGGTGGTAGGAGAGTGGTGATGGTGGTAGGAGGGTGGTGATGGTGGTAGGAGAGTGGTGATGGTGGTAGGAGGGTGGTGATGGTGGTAGGAGGGTGGTGATGGTGGTACGGGAGTTTTGATGGTGGTAGGAGAGTGGTGATGGTGGTAGGAGGGTGGTGATGGTGGTAGGAGAGTGGTGATGGTGGTAGGAGGGTGGTGATGGTGGTAGGGGGGCGGTGACGGTGGTAGGAGGGTGGTGATGGTGGTACAGGAGTTTTGATGGTGGTAGGAGAGTGGTGATGGTGGTAGGAGGGTGGTAGTGGGGTGGTGATGGTGGTAGGGGAGTGGTGATGGTGGTAGGAGGCGAGGTGGTGTGGATCAGAGAATATACCATTTTTTTTTTAACGTAAACTTACCCTTGGACTGCCTACATCCAACTTGGGTCTTAGAAATAATTATAGTCCCAAGGTCCGGCTGCCCACACGGCTTCCACTGGTAAATTTAACCTCCAGGGTCAAATTCTCCCCCCTCTCCCATCCCCTCTCCTTCCACCCCTCTCATCCCTCTCCCTCTCTCCCCTCTCCCTTCCCTCTCTCCTCCCCTCTCCATCACGTTTCCCTCCACCCCTCTCCCCATCTCTCTTTCCTCTCTCCCCTCTCCCTTCCCTCCTCTCACCCCTTTCCCTCTCCATCCCCTCTCCCTCCCCTTTCTCTTCCTCTCTCCATCCCCTCTCTTCCCTTTCTCCCCCCCCCCTCCTCTGGACTTACGATGTTAACCCCTTCGCTCGATTCACCATAAGTTAGATTAAGTTAGATTTACCTCCTGGGCCAGTTTTAACTTGTAAAGGGAGATTTAACACACTGGGAGCTAAATTTAACCGCTGTTTTCTTGACGTTAATTGGCCAATAACGAGGTGATCTGAACGACCATTAGACCCGGCGCGTTCCAGCAGCTTCCGGGAGGGTTTTGCAGTCACGCTGAGGAAATAGCGAGCGACCAGTCACTTACAGAACGGGAATAATCGGGAATCACTTGTGGCTTGGAATAACTTGCGGTTTGGAATCACTTGCGGCTTGGAATCACTTGCGGCTTGGAATAATTTTCAGCTTGGAATCACTTGCGGCTTGGAATCACTTGCGGCTTGGAATCACTTGCGGTTTGGAATCACTTGCGGCTTGGAATCACTTGCGGCTTGGAATAACTTGCGGTTTGGAATCACTTGCGGCTTGGAATCATTTTCGGTTTGGAATCACTTGCGACTTGGAATCATTTGTGGATTGGAATAATTTAAGGGATTGTATTCTTATTAATTCTGGATTGGATGTTAATGTAGGCGTAGGTACAGGTAAGAGATGTAGGTACAGGTAGATACAGGTACAGGTAGAGACAGGTACAGGTAGATACAGGTACAGGTAGATACAGGTACAGGTAGATCCAGGTACAAGTAGAGACAGGTACAGGTAGATACAGGTACAGGTAGAGACACAGGTACAGGTAGACACAGGTACAGACAAATACAGGTACAGACACAGGTACAGGTAGAGACAGGTACAGGTAGATACAGGTACAAGTAGATACAGGTACAAGTTCAGACACACGTACAGGTAGAGACACAGGTACAGGTAATAGACATAATTACAGGTACAATACCGATACAGTGATGTCAAACAAGTATACAGTGCATTACATGATCCTAATTGGTTAAACTCGTCATTATGGTGAACCACTGAGCACACTATTACGTATGCAGTTAGTAATTACGTCACTATTATGGTGTTGGGATGATGTATGGTGAGATAATTACTACACGGTGGAAGCTCTGTCATTACAGTGCTATAATTCCCCTTGTGTGATTAGCGGTGTTGTTCAGGTTTGTTTTAATGATCTTTTGATAATTCTGATTAATGTCTCTTTCTGTCTGTCTTTCTTTCTTTCTTTCTTTCTTTCTTCCCCCTCCCTTCAATCCCATCCCCGCCCTTCCCTCCTTCCTCCACCCTCCCTCCTTCCTTCACCCTCCCTCCTTCATTCTCCCTCCCTCCTTCACCCTCCCTCCCTCACTCTCCCTCTCCTTCGCTCCTGGCAGGTGTCTCCCACGGCCGTGTGGTGGGCGCCCGGGGCCGTAGAGGCGTAGATAATGAAAGGGGCGTGGGCGTGAGGGAGGAGGAGGAGGGGGGGGGGGGGAGATGGGTGGCCGTGATGCTGGGAACGTATCTGATGGTTCTCTGATCAGGAGCGTGTCCCACCTGACCTCCAGGATGATGATGCTCTCTCTCTCTCTCTCTCTCTCTCTCTCTCTCTCTCTCTCTCTCTCTCTCTCTCTCTCTCTCTCTCTCTCTCTCTCTCTCTCTCTCCCCCCTTTGATCCTCACCTGTCTGTACTTCACGTCACTGTCACCAGGTGTTGGCCCTCAGTAATAATCCTAAAGGAAATAAGCCTACCTAGTGATGGTCTACAAGAGATAGGCCTCTGTGTTGATGGGGGTAATAAAGGTAGGTCTATTGATGGGGTAATAATGGCAGGTCTTTTGATGGGGGTAATAAAGGTAGGTCTATTGATGGGGGTAATAATGGTAGGTCTTTTGATGGGGTAATTATGGTAGCTCTATTGATGGGGGTAATAATGGTCAATCTTTTGATGGGGTAAAAATGGTAGTCTATTGATGGGGGTAATATAGGTAGGTCTATTGATGGGGGTAATAAAGGTAGGCCTATTGATGGGATAGTAATGGTATATCTATTTATTGATGTGTTAAGACAAGGGTAGACTCAGATAGTGATGGTCTTTAGAAAGGGGTAAGCCTAAATATCAATAGTCGAAAAAGATAGGCCTTTGTGGTGATAACTTAAATTAGCTAGGCCTACGTGTTAAAGGTGTTAAAATAGGTAGACTTGCGTGTTAAAAGTGTAAAATAAGTAGGCCTATATATTGATGGTATAAAATAAGGCTGGTATACATATCACAGTTGTGGGATAGGCCTACATATTGATGAGGTCATTGACGTTGGCCTCTTACATATTGATAAGGTCATTGATGTTGGCCTCTTACATATTAATGACGTGGTCGATGGTTCAGGGAGCGTGTCTGTGTGGTGCTACTGTGTCTGGCCTCTGGTTACTTACTGGTCTGTGTCTGTCATGTACATGCACACACACACACACACATCACTCGTACGTGGCCACACACACACACACACACACACACACACACACACACACACACACACACACACACACACGTGGCCAATACACATCCTACACCGTTAAGGGCGCCCCAGGTCCTCGTACACCCCCCCACACACCTACAGCAGCTGAATACCAATCACCTGAGTGTGTGGCTAACGTCATTGTAGCCAACGGAGCTTCAACGTGAAGCTGAGAGAGAAGGAAGGAAGGAAAGAAGGGAATGAACTGAGGGAGAGAAGGAAGGAGGAAGTGAAAGAGGGAAGGTGGGAGGAAGTGAGGGAGGGAAAGAAGGAAGAAGTGAGGGAAGGAAAGAAGGAGGAAGAGAAGGGGGGAGGTAGTGAGGAATGGATGGTAGAAGGAAGTAAGGGATGGAGCTAAAGAAGGAAGGGAAGAGTTAAGAAGGATGGGAGAGAAAGATTATAAATAAACAAAGGTAACGCCATGTAATCCTCAGCCAGGTGTGAGGCTGATGAGGGAGACTATAGGCCTAGTGATAGTCCCACCTGGGGGGAGCTGTCACCTGATGTATCACACGGCTGACAGGCTGACTGATAGGCTGACACGCCGGGAGACAGACTGGATGACTGTCAGGCTGGCTGGTAGCCTGGGGGACACATGGCTGGTAGGCTGGGAGACAAGCTGGCTGGTAGGCCGGGAGACAGGCTGGCTGGTAGGCTGGGAGACAGGCTGTCTGGTAGGCTGGGTGACAGGCTGTCTGGTAGGCTGGGAGACAGGCTGTCTGGTAGGCTGGGTGACAGGCTGTCTGGTAGGCCGGGAGACAGGCTGGCTGGTAGGCTGGGAGACAGGCTGTCTGGTAGGCTGGGAGACAAGCTGGCTGGTAGGCCGGGAGACAGGCTGGCTGGTAGGCTGGGAGACTGGTAGGCTGGGAGACAGGCTGTCTGGTAGGCTGGGAGACAGGCTGGCTGGTAGATTTTGAGGGAGGATAACACGGTGTGTGTGAGGCAGGGGGGAGGGAGGAGGAGAGAGAACAAAGGAAGGGTGTTGACTATTTCACGAGGAAGAGAGAAGAGCAGGGAGGGGGGGTTAGGTGGAGGTGTATTAGAGGGGGTGGGGGGGGGAGGGAGCAGGCATGTCAGTAAGTGAGGGAGGGAGGGAGAGAGAGAAATGAATGGGAGGGAGAGACCAGGTATGTCAGTCAGTAAGGGAGGGAGGGAGGGGAGCGTCAGGTAGGCTATAATTAGCAGGTATGGTTCTAGTACACCAGGTAGACCACAACAACAACACGTCATTTATAACACAGACACAAACACCGTCTTCCAGATTAACTCTTTAAGACAAACTTACTACAGTTGTTCATTCAGTATTTACGTCGAGTCACTGAATATTGGCCGGGAATCTGTGTTATTTATGAAGTTCCATTGTAAGTGTGAGTTGTACGTGGGTGTAGGAGATAGTGTATGGCCTTCCACTAGGTTAGGTCAGGTTAGGTTTAGTTTAATCACACTTTTACGATAACTGTACACTATTAACCTGACTCGTGAACCTGAAGCATTTATGGTCACAATAATGTATCAGTCTACTGCTTCGGGCTCACGAGTCTGAATCTCTCGGGGGTTCGTGGTTCAGGGGAAGATGTGACCGGACTTTAGTATAGTTACCTGTACATTAACTTAGAATAATAAACAGTCAACTTAAATCATTCTTACGTAACATAACTCAAAACTACGAAGCACTTAAGCCACACTGACATCCTGGGGTTACTGTCACTACAAGTTGGTGGAGTCATTAGCCGATAATATTTTACACACTGCCAGCCATTCCATTATCTTATTGTCAAAACCCATTATGGTGGCAGTTATCTTGGCTCATAACTTGGCCCTGATGTGTTGGGAGAGTCGACCTTGAGGCCTTCTGACTTGGGGCACTGTCTTGGGTGATTTCCATTAACCCTCCCTCCACTCCTGTCTCTCCCTCTCTCTCTCTCTCTCTCCCCTCTCCTCTTCCCCTCCCTCTCCCTCTCCCCCCTCTCACCCTTCTGCCCCTCCACACCCATCAGGAAAGACGAGAGACCAAGCATTTAACTTCTGAATCGATTTTCTCATGTTGTTGTGGTGCTGTTGTGGTGATGGTGGTAGTGGTGTTTTGTCTTTGGCTTTGAGTGGTGTTGTTAATGGTGGCAGAAGGGAAGGAAGGAAGGAAGGAAGGAGAGAGGGTGGAGTTCATAGTGGGAGAGGGGGAAAAGAAGGAGGGAAGGATGGTTGAAGGTGATGGTGGTGAGAGACATAGACTGACAGACAGACAGAGACAAACAAACCTACAAAGACAAAACATAAGAAAAGATACACAAACAAAATCAGACAACCAAATCTCCCCCCTCCCCCCACCCAAAAAAAAAAAGAGATATGAAATTAAAAAAAAAAATCAATAACAAAATCTCACTCTGGATATCACCGCTGCCACCACTGTTATTGTCCACCAGGCGTCCCTCCCTATTCACCCTTAAGAGTTTTACACACACAGGTAATTAATATTCACATCGGGATCAATCGACACCTGTGGTTGAGCCAAAAGAAAATCCCGAAAACCAATTTACAGAGAAGAGGAAAAAAGTGAAGGGAAGACTCAGCACCTCATTCTAGTTTACGAAAAGACATCAGGAGTGAAGAGGAAAGTAGATGATGAGGGTAGAAAGTAGATGGTGGGGAGGAAGTAGATGGTGGGGGAGGGAAGTAGATGGTGGGGGAGGAAAGTAGATGGTGTAGAAAGTAATCAGTGGGGGTAGAAAATAGATGATGGGGTAGATGGGAGTGTAGAATGTAGATGGGGGGATAGCATCACTCTTTCCTCCCCAACCTTCCCCCCCCACCACCCCTTTCCTCCCTATCCCTCCTCCCCACCACCTCCTCCCCACCACCCCGTTCCTCCCCACTACCCCTTCCTCCCCACTACCCCCTTCCTCTCCACTACCCCTTCCTCCCCACCACCCCTTTCCTTCCCACCACCTCCTCCCCACCACCCCGTTCCTCCCCACCACTCCTTTCCTCCCCATCCCTCCTCCCCACCACCTCCTCCCCACCACCCCGTTCCTCCCCACTACCCCTTCCTCCCCACCACCCCATTCCTCCCCACTACCCCTTTCCTCCCCATCCCTCCTCCCCACCACCTCCTCCCCACCACCCCCTCTCCACCACCCCGTTCCTCCCCACCACCCCCTCCCCACCACCCCTTTCCTCCCCACCACCCCGTTCCTCCCCACTACCCCGTTCCTCCCCACTACCCCTTCCTCCCCACTACCCCTTCCTCCCCAACCCTCTTCCCCACCACCCTACATTCTCCTCCTTTTAATCCTACTTTACTCGTCAGCATTTGAACTTTACCATTTAGAGAAAAGTTCATATGAATAATTTTTTACCCAGGTGGGGTCTGATATTTTGCCTTGGTGCATGAGACGAGAGTTGAACTTCCACATCGATCGATCTTCAAAGGTCGACTTTAAAATTTTCACGAATAACGCGATCAAGCTCGTCCAGGGTGGTTACAGATCATTTGTTTGTTATTGCAGTAGGTGTGGTTAGGTTAGGCTAAGTTTTCGGATTAATGTTTTAAACCTTTCCTTCGTCGAAAACAAACATCTTATTCGTGTGTTTATCAAAGGTTGTGATAACTAAGAGAAAATAATGTTGATTTTTATTTATTTATTTTACTGCACTTCAAGGATAGCCTGGTGGTCTATGTAGCCTCCCCCACGGCTACATAGACCGCCAGGCTACTTAACCGGCGACAGCTTAATAGCCACAGCATAACATCTAACAAAAGAAAAAAATAATATTTACGTATTATTATATTACATAATGTTAAATATAACGTTTACATCATATAGAAGGGGAAGAGAGAATGTGTTTATGTTATAATATATTACTTACAAGGTCCTTTAAGCGCGTGTGCTGTAGTTTATTGCTGACAGACATACAGACGGTCATCAGCTGAAACATTAAGAGAGATGCTTCTCTTTGGTTACCAAGAGGAGAAAATAATGATATAAATGCCTCATGAGATGATCTCATGAGGCGGATGACGTAAATGTGTGTTAGTCTTGTGTTCTGTGTGAGTGATGTACAGGGTGTTGAAGAAGTTTAGACCCATGCACTGACGGTCTCTGAAGAGTCTGGATCGAAAGCTTGGGGTATCTCTCTCTCTCTCTCTCTCTCTCTCTCTCTCTCTCTCTCTCTCTCTCTCTCTCTCTCTCTCTCTCTCTCTCTCTCAACATAAACTCTATAAAACTTTAAGACCCAAAAATTTCTTGGACCAGCTCCGAGACGCCACGAGCAAAAATTCCTCACTTCTTGTGTATGAAACTTGAGCCACTCTGCCCACAAGGGGGAAGGAGAGGGGGAGAGGGGAGGGGATGGAGGGGGAGAAGGAGGGACAGACAGCGAGGAAGGGATGGTGAGGGAGAGGGGAGGGAGCATAGAGTAGGAGGGGACGGAGGGGGAGGCGAGGAGAATGATCTCTTAGAGCTTGACCTGTTAAAGGATATCTGTTTAGAGCCTAAACTAACCTAGCCTAACCTAACCTAAATTTTAACCTTATGTTACTTTAACGTAAATTAATCCAACTTTAACCTTATCCAACCTAACCCAACTTTATCCTAACTTAAAACCTTCCCTTCCCTTCTCATTTACCTTTAGGGTATTTAATTACCAGGTAAAATAAGCGCACGGCAGGAGGGAAGAAGGGGGTTCGGTCGGCTGGTGTTTCTTAATCTTCATGGACTCCAATTTTACCAATATAACTCCTCGTTACCATCATACACAATTATGCCTCAGAAATCCTCATGAAAACAGACCCAAGACCACACCTGGCTAATGGCTACCACAGGCGTTAACGAACAGTTAGTGGAGTTGGTGCAGAAATACAAGCGTTAAGTCGTATTAATAGAGTTGTGTGGGCGTTGTGAGGTGGCTGAGGGCGTCAATAGGTGGGTAATAACAGAGATTCAGATAACAGGTGTGTATATATGGCTCTATTTTCGCAGTGGAGATGTCTTAGAGTCCAAGCAATGATTTAGAGCCCCCAGAGATGTCCTAGAGCCCAAGCAATGATTTAGAGCCCCCATAGATGTCTTAGAGCTCAAGAGATGTGTTATAGAGCCTCAGAGATTGAGGAAGGGGGGAGGGAGAGAAAGATATTGAAGGAGAGAGGAGATTGATGGAGGGAGGGATATTAGGAAAAGAGGGAGATTGGGGGAGGGAGGGATATTAAGAGAGAGAGAGAGAGAGAGAGAGAGAGAGAGAGAGAGAGAGAGAGAGGACAAACCGTACGACCATTTGAAAGGTGTGACCCAGTTATGATGGATAGCCTCGCCTTACTCTGCACCTACACCCTGATATTGCTCAACAACTGCAGCTGACGGGAGTAGTTTTTTCCTTTACTCCTGTACTTTATAGATGAGTGAATGTTAGTGTTTTATATTCGGGTTTATTTAGTGTATTGAGTTTATTAATCTTAGTTTAATGTATTTTGGTTTAATTTATTTGTCTATTGTATTTGGTGTATTAATTGTTCTTATCTGAATGTATTTTGGTTTCATTTATTCGTCTTTATTTTAATCGGGTTTATATAAGTTTAAATGTGTATTTTTATATTAAATTATGAGGTTTAATGTTAGATTCTGTAGTTCATTTGTTAAATTTTTTGGTATGATTTCGAAATAAATTGGTTTATAAAGTTATTTATTGAAGTTTTTGTGGTAATTAGTAAATTTATTTGGTTTATAAATATTATTCGTTTATTAATTGAGTTATAGTGTCAGGTGTTTAGTTACTATGTTTTATAAATTAAATAACGTGGTTTATTAACAGCCTCATCTAATAGGTCAGGTCAGGTCAGGTCAGGTCATGTTGTGTTGTGTTGTGTTGCGTTAGGTTAGGAATTTCTCTACTTCAGATTAATTACAAAAGTCAAGGGAGAGGTTTATTGGTCTGACGTCATTTGATATTGCAGCACCTGGAGTGACGTCATCAGCCAGGTGTGTTTTCATATGTCGACAGTAAATCCCGTATAGGAAAGTCGGAGTCCAGTCTGGGAATTTCTGTCGGGAGAGTGAGTGAGCTGGTTGATTGAAACCGACAGTGGCACCGCCTGACCTCCCTCCCTCGGTCCAGCCCGATGATGGAAGTTGCAGGCACACACTCACGCACATACACACACACACGCACATATATACACACACATGCACACATACACATGCACGCGCGCACACTTACAGACATACATTGTAGAATCTAAGCAGAAGACACTGCATTTACCAGAATGCAGCTGCTTGATTTATCCATCTGTTGCAGATGGTTGAACCATCCATCTCCTGCAGCTGGTTGTATCGTCCATCTTTCCCAGCTGGTTGAATCGTCCATCTCCTGCTGTTGGTTGAATCATCCATCTCTCCCAACTGGTTGACTCATCCATCTAATGCAGCTGGTTGAATCATCCATCTAATGCAGCTGGTTGAATCATCCATCTGCTGCAGCTGGTTGAATCATCGCCCTCGTAACTGGTTGAGTCACCCTCCTCCTGAGTCACCCTCGGTTGTGTTTCCCCTTCAGGCGGTCTTGTTGTGCTAACTCGTCCGAATGTGTTCCTCAGATCACAAAAACCGGACTTGAAATGTTAAACTCCTCCTTACATACGAACACCACTACAATATCTCAGAATTGGATTATGTTAAATGTTAAATCTGTGTATTTTTTTAGCTTCTGTTAATATGTAGTTACAAAGAATGAGGGCCCCCAGAGAGTAAGTAATGAAACCCCAGAGAATAAGTAATGAGGGCCCCAGAGAATGAGTAATAAGGGCCCCAGAGAATAAGTAATAAGGGCCTCAGAGAATAAGTAATAAGGGCCCCAGCGTATAAGTGATGAGGGCCCCCGGGTTCCTCTCAAGATACGGACGAGTCATTGCGTAGCGCTGTTGCTATCATCTTGGAGTTGTTGTTATAGTCAGTTCATCTCTCTTGTGTTCGGTTAAAGTCTATCATCAGGTGCTGTAAAATGTCTTGGATTGATGTGTGTGTGTGTGTGTGTGTGTGTGTGTGTGTGTGTGTGTGTGTGTGTGTGTGCAGGGATCTTCAAGCACCGTTTAATAAATTTGTATTTGAGTCATTTTACGACTTTCAACTTAGACCAGAATCTTTAAGTTATGTTCACCAAGTCATTTTAACCTGTTTTATCTACTGGGGATTTTAACCATCCTCAGAGGCCTAAATCCCCTGAACACCTCTAGAAAAGGAGAAAAATGTCCTCACTTATTTTTAATCAGATTACTAAACTCTAAATATCTAACCATAATTTAGTTTGTGAAATAAATGACAATATGTGGTGACCTCTGACCTTTGAACTCTTGATATCCATAAAAAAAACAATATATTTAATAAGACTAGAAAACAAGATCTATTTCTGAACTTTGGTGAAGTTAATACGCCATTGATTAGTATTACTGTGAGGATAAATATGACAACGGTGTGACGAGTCAGACATCTTATGGCTTCATGTCTGCAGTGAGAAATAATCGATGAGGGAGATGATAAATACTGTAAGTTAAGTCAGAAATCTTGTATCGTTAGTTATACCAACCATTTATGTTATAGAGACTTATGATTTTATTCTATAACAATTATACACATTAATTATCTTACAATGATTATAGAAACTTGTGATCTTACAAATAACGTATGATTTTATATTTAGTAGTTACAGAATTTCATCAACTTGCATTCTACATCAATACAACAAACCCATGACGCCATTTGCAATCCCAGAAAGACCTTCAGTTGCCCACGTCCAACATATAATGCAATCCCATTATCTCTACACATATATAATCCAACATATAACAACAACACAAGTATATGATTCCTTTACTTATCATTTATATAAGCCTATAATTCCTCCACATAAAGTATAATCCTACAAATAATAGTTATACAATACCACGGTGCTGTATGTATTCCCAGGAAGGTCTCCACTTGGCCCAGTCGACCGCGGATGGGAAACAGTTTGGCTCGGTTAGGTTCTGAGTCGGTAATGCATTAGTCACGCCTAGAGGTCCTCGTCCATCTGTACCCTAAGTGGTTGGTGAAAGATGGAGGGACCTAAGTAAGATATTTTGAGCCCACTCAGGCACAGAAGTGAGTCCATCATCTACTTAACACTGTCAAAGGTTTCTCGAGGAAGAAGGAGACGCTGCCGACTCGAGAGGTTGGCTGGGGTGACTTTGGCAGGATGCGATGATGGTTTTCCTCCTCCTAGGAAAAAAAATAAAAACATACAGTTGTTGGGGGGATATTTTTTTTCGTTTGTTGTTATCCTGTAAAAAAGACGCATTTGCTGGGGTGTTATTCTTGGTTAATATCTGGTAAAAAGAAAGACTTTTACTGAGTTATGTTTCTTAATATCTGCCAAGAGGATATTTGTTGGGATAAGTCTTATTATTCGGGTAAAAAATATATTGGTCTGGTTATAATTTGTTAATAACTGGCAAGAAAACATATTTTGTCACTAAAATTTATTGTTTGGGAAAAATAAAAACTTGTGTCGTCACTTGTTATTATCAAGTTTAAAGAGGACACAACGTTTCTTCAAATGTGTCTTATTGTTGTGTGAAGGATTGGTGAGGAAAATACTGAAATACTTAAGTAAAAGACACAAGGTAACATTAATGAAGAATACACAAAACTATTAATAACAGAAAATGACAAATTAATGAAATAAAAAGGCGGTAACAATAGTAAAAATGGAAACTAATAGCAATAGCATAGTGAAAATAGTGGCAATACTAGCAACAACATAAAGGCATATAGGAGTAGCAGTACTAGTAATAAAGGAAAAGTAATAGTAATAGCATAACAATAGTCCTAATAGCATGTGTAAATAATTAGTTCAGATTCAGAAACCAAACACAAATACCATTATACAAGTATAGTCTCATCCCTCAGTCCAGGTCACACTTCAAAGCTGTTAGTGTCGTCATCGTCTGATCAATCTGGCTGCGTTTGGAATTTACAGTGCTGGAGCATGTTAGTGTGGAGCCCAGATGTGGAGCATGTTAGTGTGGAGCCCAGATGACGCAACACACCACAACTGCAGTCAATGGCACAACATTCCCTCTCTCTCTCACATCACACAACACTGGCGTCAATAGCAATTCACTAAGCAATATTGAATAGTGATGTTGTTCACCTATTGTATAAGCTCTCACCTGTGATCTAAACCACACTAAACCACACAATAGACATTTGCTAAACCACAGAATTGAATAGACTAGTTAATCTTTTGTATTCTCTATCATCTCTGATCTAAACTACACTAAACCAATGATAATAGTTATTTATTAAACCACATAAATCATTAGTTCTTTATCCCCATCTTATCTGGCTTGGGCTTGGGTTCGGTTGGGGTTGGGTTGGTTTATGTTGGGTTGGATAGATGGGGTTACTCAGGGTCAGGTGAGCTAAGTTAGGATGGCTTGCAGTAGGTTAGACTGCATTGAGCTGGATTGTGTTGGGTTGAGTTAGGTTACTTTGGGCTGAGTTAAGGTGGGCAGGGGTTAACTAGGTTGAACTAGACTGGGCTGGGCATGGGCTCTACTGGGGTGTACTGGGTTGGGCTTGGGCTAGACTGGCCTGGGGTGGACTAGGATGGGTTAGAATGGCTTAAGCTTGACTGGGCTGTATATGACTCGTAACTTGTGGCATTATATTGAAAAATCGATCGTGTCTGGACTCTATATGCCAAAAGCTCCTCCCCGCCAGAGAACCTTGCATGCTGAGTTGGTTTGTTTCATTTATATTTATACCTCGCGACCAGAACTTTATGATCAAATATGCAAAGAACTTTATATATGTAAACAGGTCACGAATTGAATCCTTCCCTCCAGTTCGTAACGCTTTACCTCAATGTTAGGTTAGGTTAGGTTAGGTTAGGTTAGGTTAGGTTAGGTTGGTTTGGTTAAGTTTGTTTTTTGTTTTGGTTAGGTTTGGTTTGGTTGGATTAAGTTGGGTTATTTCAGGTTGTATTAGCATTAGGATGGTTAATCTTAAGGTGAAATAAACTGGGGGTTAATATTCAAGTGATTCATATAAGCATATAATATATTGAAGTTTGAACTCTGTGGTGGCATTTAGACCCAAACCTGCTACTGTTGTGAGTGTTGTGTTGCGTTTTGTTGTGTTGTGTTGTGATGTGTCAGGTTCGTATCTTTTTTGTTCATAAATATTTGAAAGCCTTTGGAGTCCTGCAAGGAATTTATCTGTCGTTGTTATTTAGCGTTGAAGGAAGGGGAAGGGGATGGGAGGGGGAAGACGGGAAGGGGGAATTGGAGTAGGAAGGGGAGGAGAGAGGGGCGGAGAAATATGTATGGACAGAAATATAGAGACGGAGAGAGAGAGAGAGAGAGAGAGAGAGTCAAGGAAAGAGAAAGAGAGATATGTAGAGACAGACAGACAGACAGACAGACAGACAGACAGACAGACATAGGTATTTGCTTTATGACTCCGTGGTTGTATGTTAGTAGCAGCAAGAACTCCCCGTTGTCTTATATTTACGTCTCGTTGTTATTACACTTCTGGGAACTATAATACTGCTTAAGTATGTTAGTGTGAAGATCAAAGTAATGTTAGGTTAGGTTAAGTTGGGCTGGGCTGGGAGCACACTATCTGCATAAGGTTAGGTTAGGTCAGGGTCAAACATTTTCTGCACAAGGGTCAAAATATTTCACTATATAAGGTCAAATTAATGTTCAAAACTAAATCACTACACGGTTCACTATACCTTAATGGCCACAGCACCATATCAGTAGTTTAAAACAATAGAATCTTTTATTACTCTTGGTAGTTGTAATAAATTAGAGTAATACCTTTATAAGACTATTGTTGGGAAGTTATTGTTTAATATCGGCTCTTGTTTGTGTTAATAATGTACTTTGGTCTTTGTACAGTTTAATATCTTGCTTATGTGATTTAAGTTTAATAACAACTACAACAACAACAATAACTAATAATAATAATAATAATAATAATAATAATAATAATAATAGCGTATTACTTATAAAAGTGAATAACATCAACAACAATATTAACAACAATTACAACAACAATGATAACAATAACACCACCACCACCACCACCAACAACCCTTCACACACACACACACACACACACACACACACACACACGTGGTATATTGCTGTCACCTGAGGTACTCACCAACTATGTTTTTGTCTTTTACAGAATACACTGGACTGTGGAGCTCAGGTGAGTGTCAAGACAGTGACATACACACGGACAAAAGCCATCACCTGAAGTTTGTTTAAGGTGTGCAAGGTATTTATGTGGGTCTGTCAAGGTAGTTTACTATTACTACTCCTACTACTACTACTACTACTAATAATAATAATAGTAATAATAATAACACTAATGTTGTTTTTATTACTACTACAATTACTATTATTATTATCATCATCATTTTATTATTATTATTATTATTCACGACCGGATGAAGAGACAGTGTTTATGTATTCTCAGTGCGCCACTGTAAGTGTCTTAGCTGTGTCTCAAGGTTCTATTAAGCCGGTTTAGTGTTCTCAAACGTACACAGGGTAAAGTATTTTATCTTTAGTCCTAAATATTTAGCTTTCCCCTCAAAGACTTCCACAAGATTAAGTGCTTCAACACAAGTGTGATTTTAGCTTTCTATAAATAACTCCACAAGATATTTTTTAGTTCAGGTGATATAGCTGGGAATATATCCTTTACATATCGTTTTAGCTGTCCAACTGGATGAAGTACTTCGGCCCAAGTTATTTAGCTGATCATGAGTGTCTTGTAGGCAGGGTTAGCTGTAATCCCCTCAAAATCCTCCACAGGAATAGAAAGGGATTTAGCGTTACACAAAGACCTTCTCAAGGCTAAAAAAAATAAAAATAGCTTATCGTGACTTAGCTGACCAGAAATCCTCTTATAGACTTTTTTAGTTCCCCACATTAGCTTCCTTAAGGCTAAAGGCTTAAACTTACACGACGTAGTTGACCCGGATATACTGGATGAAGATTTTTTAGTCTCATCTCTCCACACTGTCCTCCTCCTCCTCCTCCTCCTCCTCCTCCTCCTCCTCCTCCTCTTGCTCCTCCTCTTCCTCTTCAAGGCTAAATGAATACTTTAGCTTTAGTGAGGTAGTCGACACATCCCCCAACTCTTGTAAAGTGCTTTTGAGTTTTTCTGGGGGGGGGGTCGTTTCGTTAAGCTCCTCCTCAAAGAATTACATCACTCGATAAAGCACTTTAAACAACCTTCCTTACCCCCTCCCTCTCCCCTCTTCCCCCTCCCCCTCCTCTCTTCCCCCTCCCTCTCCTCTCTTCCCCCTCCCCTCCTCTCATCCCCCTCCCCCTCCTCTCTTCCCCCTCCCCCTCCTCTCTTCCCCCTCCCCCCTTCTCTCTTCCCCCTCCCCCTCCTCTCTTCCCCCTCCCCCCTCCTCTCTTCCCCCTCCCTCTCCTCTCTTCCCCCTCCCCCTCCTCTCCCCCCTCCTCTCTTCCCCCTCCTCTCTTCCCCCCTCCCCTTTTCCCCCTCCTCCCTCCCCCCAACCTGGGTGCTTTAAATCATCGTTGTCTAAGGGTTAAATCATTGAAGTTAAAGGGTTAAATACTCATCAAAGGGTTCAGTAATCATTAGAGGGTTAAATTATAGGAGGTAAAGGGTTAAATCTTCGTAGTTAAAGGGTTAAATAATCATCAAAGGGCTAAGTAATTATTAGGTAGCTAAATTATAGTCGTTAAAGGGTTAAATCTTCTTCGTTAAGGGGTTAAATAATCATCAAGTGTTAAATTATCGTCGTCAAAAGGGTTAAATCATCAAAGGGTTCAACTCCTTGTACAGAATCGACATATTGTACTAGCAGACCGTCCAACTGCCTCACTTAAAGCACAACCTTTTGACCTCCTCACATCACTGCTCAAGGTCTCGTTAGTATGACTCAGTTGGGATGCCTTGTAAATCGTTAACTCACTGGGTTCTCCTAGTTGATGGAGAAAACAGTCTCTCTCTCTCTCTCTCTCTCTCTCTCTCTCTCTCTCTCTCTCTCTCTCTCTCTCTCTCTCTCTCTCGAGTGAGTCTGCCACCCTCGTTGTTACTTAAGTATTTTGCCTGTTTTGTGTGTGTGTGTGTGTGTGTGTGTGTGTGTGTTCAATACTCATTTACGTCGTTGTGTGGATGCATCTGAGATGTTTGCTATGTTGTTTTGTGTTTGTAAATATCTTTGGTTTGTTTACATATGCTTTATACTGTTTGTGTTTTTGTTTGGCGTTTGTTTGCGTTTGTTAGCTTTCTTGATGCAACAATCATTCTATTGTATAAGGAAGATGTAGTTTGTGTATTACCAGATCATACAATACAAGAAATACATCAAAATACAACACTCTGGGTGACCGCAATCATCATTCATACAACAGTTGTATAACATACGAAGTTTAGAATTCGGTTAAACACAGAATCCACACGACACAATGGCCAGTGTGAGAGCCAAACTTGGTGACGCTGAGAGACAATTAAACTTAGGGTTGGTTTATGATTAAATTTGATAAAGCCTGTTCCCCCACACCTCCCCCCACCCCGCACACTTCCCCCACAGCTCCCCAACCCTTCAACCCCACCACCCTGATCCACCCCACCACCCCAATCTACACCCTGACCACCCCTGCACCTTCCCCAACTCAAACCCACCACCCCTCACGCCACCCCCCCCCCTCATCCCCACTTCCCCCTCTCCCTGCCTTCCTTCCCTGCCCCCACCACCCCACCCGACGTCCATGTTGTGGCTAGTCTTCGTGGGCGGGGTGGGGTGGGGTGGGGTGGGGTCGGGTCGGGTGGGGTGGGGTGGGGACAGCCTTAACGAACACGCCTTGTGTTTCTAACGCCATTAAGGTCCTCGATGCTCATGTTTCTGATCCTGGACATTTTAGGCGAAAGGTTTCGGGTCCTTGATGGGGTGATTCTGTTTCAGGTCAGAACAGGAGAAAAAAAAGTATCTGTGAAGTTTTGACCAAATAAAACTTAGTATTTTAAGATGTTTTAAATACATTTGAAAAAAAAAATAGTTATTGTGGAGTTTTTGAGGATTGTTATTAACCAAGCTTATTTTTTTTAATTATCGAAGAAGTTCAAATAATCTTCAGAGTTGTAGATAAAGTTTTAAGGTTCAGGTATGATTGTTATCTCTGTTTAGTGACGAAAATAAACTTGTGACATTCTCTTGAGTTACTGCTTACAAGAGTATGTTGACAATTTTTTTGGGGGGGTGTGCCGTTATATTCTGAAGTACATTGAGGAAGTTCTGAAATGCGTTGAGTAAGTTCTGAAGTGAGTTGAGTCTAGAGTATTACATCATGATACAGGTGACCTTCTCGTCGTTGAGGTGTTGTGGTAGAAGTTTTAACCGGAATATAGCGTCAGTGTTTGTGGCTTTGTTAAGTTTTAATCATGTTTCTTCCCTCTTGTGAACTTTTTTGTTGTTGTTTATTTATTTTAAACTTTTGGTCGGGTACAGTTTTATGTTATCTTAGATATACCAAGAAATTCCTTTACATTTTTTGGGTATTATAAATAAATTCTAATCTCATGAAGACATGTCGTACCTGTGTTGGGTTTCTTCAATCAACTACTAAATTCCTCCGTTCACCTCTCCCCCTGAACCACTAACCCCCGAGAGATTCAGAGTCGTGAACCCGAAGCAGTAGACTGATACATTATTCTATCCATAAATGCATCGGGTTCACGAGTCTGAATCTCTCGGGGGTTCGTGGTTCAGAGGGAGAGGTGAACTGACTCTAGTAGTTGACTGTACAATTCTGTATCTATCCCAGAGCATTTTTTGGTGTTGATTGTCGTAAATACAAAATTTCCCTTTGTTCCACGGGTCACTGGTTCACGTCCGGGGAACCTTGAGTCGACACAGCTTTGAATGGGTACCTAACTATATAATTGTGGATAGGGAAGTGAGGGCGGCCAAGAGCTGTGTGGATCATACTACCACCATGTGTAGTCACTATCCACGTCAACCCAATTTATCACCCGGTCAATGTGGCTCATTATCACACTAACAAATCGAAGACTTTGTCTAATTAATTACTAAACATTAAGGAAAATAAACACAAATAAACTTAAGTGTTATGGCATTTTATTCACCTTTTCGATAATACCCGCGAATATAATCCTTAAAATGACGTAAATTTTCCCAAATTATATTTTTTTTATCATATTTGCCGTCACTAATTTGTTTTTTAAAGGGTCAGGAAGGGTAATTGAAAACAGCTCTCTCTCTCTCTCTCTCTCTCTCTCTCTCTCTCTCTCTCTCTCTCTCTTATTTTCTCTGGCTTTTCTTTCTTTCTTTACCACACCTCTCTCTCTCTCCCTCCCTCCCTCCCCCACTCACTCTCCCTCCCCTCATCCCCTTATCCCCCCTCAACCTCCACACCTCTCACTCATCCCTCTCTCCCACACCTCTCACTCACCCCTCTCCTCCACACCTCTCACTCACCCCTCTCCTCCACACCTCTCACTCACCCCTCTCTCCCACACCTCTCACTCACCCCTCTCCTCCACACCTCTCACTCACCCCTCTCTCCCACACCTCTCACTCACCCCTCTCCCCCACACCTCTCACTCACCCCTCTCCCCCACACCTCTCACTCATCCCTCTCTCCCTCTTCTTTCTCTTTCTCTCCACTTGTTATATTGTTTAAGGCCACTGTCAGCTCATCAACAACTTCGGAAGCTTTGAGTTTGTTCACTGACATTATAAAACTTTTGTGTGTATCGCTACCTAATCACTGTGTGTGTGTGTGTGTGTGTGTGTGTGTGTGTGTGTGTGTGTGTGTGTGTGTGTGTGTGTGTGTGTGTGTTCCCCTCGATGCACCTTTTCTAAAATTCTATTGAGTGTTGGGAGTCAGCTTGTTCCTGCGTGTGTTTTGGTTGAATTATCTGTGACAAAAACAGACGATAACACGATCTGACACCAGAGAAAAAAAAACACACAATAACGCCACATAACACCACAATAACACCAACATAATACCACATAACACCACAATAACACCAATATATCACCACATAACACCACAATAACACAAATATATAAAGAACTTTCCCACATCAATAATTCTTTAAGGGTGAAAATGTCCTTCTGGTCATCTTATCAACTCCGTCCAATAACATTTGAGTTTATGTAGCAGTTATAAAAGAAGCCAGGTCCAGTGTTCCGGTCTGGTGTTCCGGTCTGGTGTTCCGGTCTGGTGTTCCTGTTTGGTGTTCCGGTCTGGTGTTCCGGTTTGGTGTTCCGGTCTGGTGTTCCGGTCTTGTGTTCCGGTCTGGTGTTCCGGTCTTGTGTTCCGGTCTTGTGTTCCGGTCTGGTGTTCCGGTCTTGTGTTCCGGTCTGGTGTTCCGATCTGGTGTTCCGGTCTGGTGGGGAGAGGGTGTACAGTAAAACCTCCATTTAGCGGATTTATATGGTGAGGAAAGTCCGTTATGTAGAGGGTTTGTTCAATATGATACCTCCATTTAACGGATTATATGAGGAGAGAAATCCGTTATATGGAGATTTCACTCATGGATTCGAAGCATTTATGGACAGAATAATGTATCAGTCTACTGCTTCGGGTTCACGAGTCTGAATCTCTCGGGGGTTCATGGTTCAGTGGGAGAGGTGAACGGGGTTTAGTAGTTGACTGTAGAACCTTAATGTAGATGGATTTATATAATGTAAATTGACATAAATTCCCAGAGTTGGATTTAAATAAACAAACTGACAGGTGACCTTTATGAATGGGTAAAATAAGGATGGAATTTTAAATGTTTTTTTTTTCGTTTTCTTTTTCATTTCGTTTTTAATTTGTTTTTGTTTTTTTCGTGTGAGTGTCTGTCGTCTTGAGTCGTGTGTGTCCTGGATACTCTTGGGTCCTGGATACTCTTGGGTCCTGGATACTCTTGGGTCCTGTGTGTCCTGGATACTCTTGGGTCCTGGATACTCTTGGGTCCTGTGTGTCCTGGATACTCTTGGGTCATTGTGTTCATGTTCTGGTGCACAAAGAGAATTGTTGATTTTATTTTTTATTTGTGACTTTTACGTTTGTTTGAGTGGATGTCTTTTTGTTACCGGGACGAGTCTTCTGTCTCTCTCTCTCTCTCTCTCTCTCTCTCTCTCTCTCTCTCTCTCTCTCTCTCTCTCTCTCTCCCTTACATACATACATACATATACAATATATATATGTATATAACTTAAGGTATCAAAAGAGAGAAAGGCAGTATTCAACTCATCTCTGTAAAGAGAAATTATTCCTCGTAAACACGGACAAATTGGCCGTTAAAACGAATATCGGATAAACGATAAAATCTTTAAAATACGGAGACCCGATACACGTGAGGCGGGTAATAACAAAATAATTACACAGAAAAAAGTTAAAAAGAGAAGCTTTTATGGCAACACCGTGACTGGGTTGCCGACCAGAGAGTTTCAGAGGCGGCAATACGTGGTTACCGCCTCCTGGGCACTGTGTGTGGGTTGACGATGTGGGCAATTTTGAGATAGCTCGTCGTGGGGCATGGCAATGTATGAGTGGACGAGAGAGCAATTCGGAAAGGGTATTTTTTTCAGTTAGTGTGTTAATAGTGGCCAGTTAGGGAGTTTGGAGAGGGCAGAACCTTCTTTTTGAGGTGTAAGGACGTGCCCGAGTTAACGACGAAGAGGCAGTTTAGAGAGGGGCAATTACTGGAGGGAGAGAGAGACTCGTGGGTGAGGAAGGCGGTCAATTACCGCCAATTAGACCTAAGGAGAAGTGAGACACTCCACACGAGTCATGCCCTCCACCCCTCCTTCCGTTCACTCCCTCAGTCTCTCTCTCTCTCTCTCTCTCTCTCTCTCTCTCTCTCTCTCTCTCTCTCTCTCTCTCTCACTTCTCTACCACATTTCATTCCCCCTTCTTCACCACCACTACATTCCCCTTCCTCCCTCCACAACTGCCCTTTCCTCTTACTACCCCTCCTCCTCCTCCTCCTCCCCCCCCCCCCCCCACACCTCCCAGGGCAGGCGCGCACCAGATGTAAATAACTGAATTAGCTCTCCTAGTCGATGTCTCTCTTAAATGAGACCGCCTCGCCTGCTGGACCCCCAACACACTCTCTCTCTCTCTCTCTCTCTCTCTCTCTCTCTCTCTCTCATCAATAAGACATTTTCGTAGGTAAAGATTTTTTTCGTTTAGTCAGAAAGTGAGTCGCTAATTAAACGTGAGTCAGCGAGTCATTGAATGTTTAGGTTTGGTTAGGTAATTAATAATTACCTTGGGTACAGGTAATAATAATGGCTAAAGTGGATGAGATTAGAGCAAATTGAAAGAGAATATCATGTAAATATTTTCATTGTCAATATTTAATGTTTGTTTACCTCTGACGTAGTAAATTACGAGTGTTTGTTTGAATCACTACTTTGTTTTTGTAATTTGGACCTAACCTAACCTAACCTAACCTAACCTAACCTTCCCCCCCCCCCTCTCAGGTATATCATTAAAAGGGTTAATCTTCAGGTGAAATAAACTCTGGTGTTTAATGTTCAGGTGAGCCAAGACAGCTTTTATTTTGATCCTTATGTTTTTCATTTCGTCATCAATGTCTCAGGTAAGATTTTTTTCCCACCAATATCTTCCTAAATAAAAACAAAAGTAAGTTGGTATAGAAGTATTTTTTTCCTTCCCATTGTGAAACACGCTCGGGACTTAGACAATAAGCCTGGATTTTTCTCTTTTTTTTGCGATATTGTGTCCACTGAGGGGAAAAAAAGGAGGGAATTTAATGTTTTCCTTTTTTTCAAGTCTCTGGTAAAAGGAAATTCTCTTCATTGACCTAAAATCTGGATCCTTACAAGAACGCCATTTGTTAGAGCTAGAATGGTTAGTGCTAGGTTAGGTTAGGTTAGGTTAGGTTAGGTTAGTGTTAGGTTAGGTTAGGTTAGGTTAGGTTAGGTTAGGTTAGGTTGAACTATAATATACTGTATTTCATTAATGTCTCAAAATAATGTCCATAGTGATAATAATTCAGTCGGAAAAGTTTAAACTCCGTAAACTGATTTTATTTTATTTATTTATTTAATTATTTAGGTCATGAATTTAAATAACCTTCCACTACCACCACCACCACTACCACCACTACTACCACTACTACTACTACTACTACTACTACCACCACCACCACCACCACCACCACCACTACCACCACTACTACCACTACTACTACTACTACCACCACCACCACCACCACCACCACCACTACCACCACCACCACCACTACCACCACCACCACTACCACCACTACTACCACTACTACTACTACTACCACCACCACCACCACCACCACCACCACTACCACCACTACTACCACCACCACTACCACCACTACTACTACCACCACCACCACCACTACCACTACCACCACCACCACTCTTTCATTTGTTTGTTTCTGTTTATATAACTTGACTGCGCTGTGACGTCATCGGTCAACATTCGTATATATGCATTACATGGATTAGAAAAAAAATATTAAACATGGATCAAATATTATGGGGGAAAAATTAAGAAAAAAATACAACAAAATTATTTTTTATTTGTAATTTTTATATATTTTTTGTTTTGTTTTATTTTCAAGCGATGTTTTTCTTGTATTTGGTGAGGTTAATAGAGGGCAGGTATACTAAGTGACGTTAATATTGTCATTCCGTCTGAGTCTATTTCCTTTCTGCCATGATATAACCAACACAAAAACACAGATATTATTCTCTCTAAACAAGCGGCAGTACTGGCAATAGGTGACCGATATTCGCCAGGCTATCTAATACAACCGGTGTTATTGATCCGGCACTTCAACAAAAGGTTTTATTTTGACATTTAAGACGCATGTTTATAACGGTGACATTTAAATGGCACAAATTATACTGACATTTACAAGTGAATTAAATCGAGACAAAATCGAACATAAAAAATAAACATTAATTTCAATACAAATCAAATTATATAAGGTGTTTATATAAGAGATACCTGAGTTTCATTAACATAAAGTAATTAACAGGTGTGTACCGAGTCAGGTGTGTTACTGTGTATATTAAAGAGTTCATTCTATTATATTACACAGAACTAATTAGATCAGCTGACTTTCGTACACACACACACACACACACAGATAATACTTTAACTTTCTCAAGAATTTCCTCGGTTGAAAATGAGGCAGACATCAGATTCACAAATTCATGTTTGACCTCCCGCTTAAGTGAGAGGTTAGTGCTGATCTCACACTCAAGCGGACCATAAACGGGGAGGTCGTCGTTTACTTGAGAGGTCGGTTAGGTTAGGTTGGGTTGGGTTAGGTTGGGTTGGGTTGGGTTGGGTTGGGTTGGGTTGGGTTGAGTTGGGTTGGGTTGGGTTGGGTTGGGTTGAGTTGGGTTGGGTTGGGTTGGGTTGGGTTGGGTTGAGTTGGGTTGGGTTGGGTTAGGTTAAGTGAGACGTATTTATTCAATGAGTTTATTCCTGTTCAAATGAATATAAACTTTATATTCTTGTTTTTAATTTGATTTTATATATTGCTGAATTTCTTTGAGTACGATGACGTAATACCTTGAGTACTATAATTTAGCTACTCAACTACGATGATCTAATTCCTTGAGTACGAGTTAACTCTTATAGTAAACTTAATCCCTTTGTATTCGATGACTTAACTCTTTGAAAATTATAACTTATAAACTCCTCGAGTACGGTGCATGTAACCACTTGAGTACTAAGAGGGTGCAGTTATAGTACTCAAACGCTTAAATTATCATACTTAAGTGAGTACCTAAAAAAAGGAATATCTCTCTCTCTCTCTCTCTCTCTCTCTCTCTCTCTCTCTCTCTCTCTCTCTCTCTCTCTCTCCCAAGAAACTTAGTCGTGTGATGAGTAAGACAAATTAATACACTTTAGTAAATTAATTTGACTTTTTTTTAAGATGTTTTGCTTTAGCGATGATGCCTCACTTGTGTCATGTCTTACTTTAGCAGTGTCTCACTTAAGCAGTGTCTCACTTAAGCAGTGTCTCACTTAAGTGGTGCCTCACTTAAGCGGCGTTTCACTTAAGCGGTGTTTCACTTAATCGGTGTTTCACTTAAGTGATGCCTCACTTAAGCGGAGTTTCACTTAAGCGGTGTTTCACTTAAGTGATGCATCACTTAAGCAGTGTCTCACTTAAGCTGTGTTTCACTTAAGCGGTGTTTCACTAAAGCGGTGTCTCACTTAAAAATGAATTAAGCAAGAGAGGGAAGAGGGGTTAGGTTGGGAGGCTGGGAGTAGCGACATATTTTCTCCATTAGCTCTCTCTCTCTCTCTCTCTCTCTCTCTCTCTCTCTCTCTCTCTCTCTCTCTCTCTCTCTCTCTCTCTCTCTCAAATATAATTTAACTACCCAGAGGTCATTACAGTTCATGTCTTTTGCGCGTGAGGAGTAGTGTGTGTGTGTGTGTGTGTGTGTGTGTGTGTGTGTGTGATAATAATAATAATAATAATAATAATAATAATTAACGGTTTATTGAAAAAGTTCTGCAGCCCGAATGCTGAAAATATACATTGGACATAAATGACTTATTACTTATTACATACATTGGTGGTTTAACAGAAGCCTCCATTAGAGAAAGGTAAAGGAACATACAGTGAACATACAGATTACTGTTTACAGTGGAGGTCACGTAGATCATGTGCACTGAGGTGTTGAACAGCAGACACGTAGTGTAGTAACTCCCTCACAGATGGTGTGAGTGTGTGTTCCTCTTTTCTTGCAATATCAACCCATGTATGTATGTATGTATGCATGTATGTATGTATGTATGTATGTATGTATGTATGTATGTATGACAACAACACAGTCGCTCTTAGCAACAGTCAACATCTCGTGACAGGAGTTAAGTGGCCCACGTGTCCAGTCTCTCTCTCTCGTTCTCACACACACACACACACACACACACACACACACCAGTTGTTACATGACCGTCGACAGCGTCACTCGAGTGTGTAACTGGAGGGTCGTTTTACACTTCATCATTCTGTCTCCCCCTGTCTCCCTCCTGTCTCTCCCTCTGTCTCCCTCCTGTCTCCCTCCTGTCTCTCCCTCTGTCTCCCTCCTGTCTCTCCTACTGTCTCCCTCCTGTCTCCCTCCTGTCTCCCTCCTGTCTCTCCCTCTGTCTCCCTCCTGTCTCCCTCCTGTCTCTCCCTCTGTCTCCCTCCTGTCTCTCCTACTGTCTCCCTCATGTCTCTCCCTCCTGTCTCCCTCCTGTCTCCCTCCTGTCTCCCTCCTGTCTCTCCTACTGTCTCCCTCCTGTCTCTCCTACTGTCTCCCTCCTGTCTCTCCCTCTGTCTCTTCCTCTGTCTCCCTCCTGTCTCCCTCCTGTCTCTCCCTCTGTCTCTCCCTCTGTCTCTCCCTCCTGTCTCTCCCTCTGTCTCTTCCTCTGTCTCCCTCCTGTCTCCCTCCTGTCTCTCCCTCTGTCTCCCTCCTGTCTCTCCCTCTGTCTCTTCCTCTGTCTCCCTCCTGTCTCCCTCCTGTCTCCCTCCTGTCTCTCCCTCTGTCTCCCTCCTGTCTCTGCTGCTGTCTCCCTCCTGTCTCTCCCTCTGTCTCCCCCTCTGTCTCCCTCCTGTCTCCCTCCTGTCTCTCCCTCCTGTCTCTCCCTCTGTCTCCCTCCTGTTTCTCCCTCCTGCCTCTCCCTCTCTCCCTCCCGTCTCTCCCTGTCTCCCTCCCGTCTCTCCCTCTGTCTCCCTCCTGTCCTCCCTCTGTCTCCCTCCTCTCTCTCCCTGTCTCTCCCTCTGTCTCCCTCCTGTCCTCCCTCTGTCTCCCTCCTCTCTCTCCCTGTCTCTCCCTCTGTCTCCCTCCTGTCTCTCCCTCTGTCTCCCTCCTGTCTCTCCACTGTCCCCCTCTTATCTCTCCCTGTCTCCCCTCTGTCTCCCTCCTGTTTCTCCCTGTCTCCCTTCTGTCTCTCCCCCTGTCTCCCCCTCTGTCTCTCTCTTGTCTCTCCCTCTGTCTCCCTCCTGTCTCCCCTTCTGTCTCCTCTCTTGTCTCTTCTGCCTCTTCTCCGGTCTTCCCTTCTGTCTCCTACTGTCTCTCCTCCTGTCTCTCCTCTCGTCTTCCCTCCTGTCTCTCTATTTTTACCCTGCTCTCTGTGTCTCTCCTATCTCCTCTCTTACTGTGCCTCATTCCTCTTACTCCCTCACTGTGTCGCTCTCTTTCCCTCCCTCCTTCCTCACTGTGCCTCACCTCCCTTCCTCTCTGTCTCTCCCTCTCTCCTTCACTCCCACATGTTCTCACCCAACTATTATATCTCACTCCTCTCTCATCTACCCACACATACGTTATCTTCACATTTCTCCTCTTCCATCTTCGTATCTTTCTCCTTCTCCTCCTCTTCTCTCTTTTAACCATCCCTCGTGTCCCTCTCCCATTCTTTTATTAGTCTCTCTCTCTCTCTCTCTCTCTCTCTCTCTCTCTCTCTCTCTCTCTCTCTCTCTCCCACATGTTCCTAACTCAATAGACCTTAGTGAGGAATACGCTTGTTCATATTTTTATTACCCTGAATAAAATGTCGTTTGATTAAATACCACATAAAAAAAACACATTAAAAACCACCTATGTTTTCTCCCCCTTGTACACATCACTCTTTATTTATATACCAGAAAACACGATTTTTTTTAATTTATATATTTTTTTTATAAGTAATTTTCTATGTATTTTTGTGTGATTTTTGTTTTATACCTTTTTTGTTTAGTTATTACCTGGAGATTAGAAGCTTTCACCTGATAATTAAACACACCCTCTATGTTATCTGTAGGGTTAGGTTAGGTTAGATTAGGTTAGGTTAGGTTAGGTTAGGTTAGGTTAGGTTAGATTTACAGTACAGTAGTTTGGTTATTTGCTTAAGTTAGGTGTATGTTAAGTTTATGGTAAGTTAAGTTAGGTTAATTTAAGTTAGGTTTTTGTTAGGTTAATTTAAATTAGGCTTTTGTTATTTTTATATTAGGTTAATTTAAGTTAGGTTTATGTTAGGTCTAAGTTAGGTTTATGTTCAGTTAGGTTAAGTTTGGTCTATGTTAGGTTAAGTTAGGTTAGCGTTAGAGCGGTTAAGGTGTAATAAGCTAGGGGGGCTATTCTTCATGTGATCTCATTTTTTTACGAGTCACAAGTTAAACAAGAAATATGTAAATTGATTATAAAATGAGGTTCAGTGAATATCTTCAGAATGAGAAATATATAATTTATTTTCGTTGACTTTGAGTGAATTTACGGAATTTTTAAAGATACGGTAGTTTTTGTAGTTAAAAATCACACGTTTGGTGCATAAATTTGTAAACGAAATTCACTAATTTTGTCTAATATTTTAATAGTGTGAAATATGTTATGAATAATCTCTCATAACAATAATTCCGATGTTGTTTTCTCAAGGCTTATAAATAACAATAATTCTGATGTTATTTACTCAAGGCTTATAACTCACGTAATAATTAAAATTTAAGTTAGTAAACATGTAAAAAAAAACTCTTAGTTAATTACAGTAATTTTCAGGAACATGGCAAACACAGACAGTTTATATCTTGGTTAAATGTGAGTTACTTATTTTTTACACCAATTTAAGTTAACGAGGTCAGGGGACTGTTAAAATTCCTCCTTGATTTGATTGACGACACAAACGCTATTTTGGTCTGTCGTTGCAAGGCTGTGTGTTTACAGTGTTGCAGTGTGTGTTTACAGTGCAGTGTGAGTTTACAGTACAACGTATGTATACCGTACAAAGGGTGTGTAAAGTAAACTATTTTTTTACAGTAGAATGTGTGTATGCTTGCAGTACAATACGTGTGTTTACATAACAATGTGTGTAACAGTACAAAACGATGTACAGTACTATATGTGTGTGTACAGTCAACTACTAAAGTCCGTTCACCTCTCCCTCTGAATCACGAACCCCCCGAGACTCATGAACGCGAAGCATTTATGGACACAATAATGTATCAATCTACTGTTTCGGGTTCACGAATCTGAATCTCTCGGAGGTTCGTGGTTCAGGAGGAGAGGCGAAGGAAGGACTTTAGTAGTTAACTGTACACTAACACATGTCCACAGTGACCTACTCTGACCCACACGTCACCTGCTGATGGCCCTCACCTCAACAGCCAGATTTGACCCCTCACCCACGTCACTCCACACAGCAATTAGTGTTGGCCAGGGACAGTAGATACACCTTCTTTTATACCAGGTGACGGGACGTGGTGGTCTGGTTCACTGTGTTCTTAGTGTTCTGAATGTTTGGGAATGTTGTGGTTTGTGTGTTTAGTGAATGTTTGTCTTGTGCTGGTATTAATGTGTGTGTATATATATGTCAATATTTTCTTTTATTTCACTACTCTCTCTCTCTCTCTCTCTCTCTCTCTCTCTCTCTCTCTCTCTCTCTCTCTCGTGTAGTTCTATTTCTGTATATTCTATTTCCTGTCTGGTACAAATCCTATATAACTTCTCTTTGTTTTTTCAGCTGTTGTTGTTTTTCGCTTTTTTTTTTTGGTAAGTGAATTAAGTTGATATTTGTAATTCGTTTGTTTTTTTGGTAATTGTGGAGGTGCGTGTTTTATTTTATTTTATTTTCAGGAAACGTGTTCTTCCGGTCTTGTGTGTTTTTGTGTTGTTATTATTGTTGTTTATTATTGATGTTGTTGTTGTTATTTGTGTTATTATTGCTAATGTTGTTGTTATGGTATTATTGTTATTATTATTATTATTATTATTATTAAAATATTCGCTATATTAGGACACACACACACACACACACACACACACACACACACACACACACACACACACACACACACACACACACACACACACACACACACACACACATATATTTTCTCAAAACTAAAGAGATAAATAAAAACAAACTCATCTGCTGAAAAGTTAAAAGATATTATTTTTTTATGGATGAATCTTTGAGACGTCTTGACAAGTCATCAACCGGAGGCAGCTTTCCCTCTTCTCAGAATCTGACTTGATTAAAAGCCTCTCTCTTCCACCCTTCTTCACCTACACATGAATCATCATAGTGCTAACCCACACGAGACATAGAGCCGAAATTCCCATTTATTTCAGTAAAGAATTGTACCTTAATGACCCTACTTCTCTTATACATCATAGTGCTAACCCACACGAGGTTACAGAGCTGAAATTCCCATCGACTTCAGTAAGGAATTTGACCCGAGATTAAAACCTACTAATTTGAAGACTTACTCAGTGTGAGAACCTCGGCTCCAGGAGGGACCGAGGGAGATGCTGACGATGTCGTCCTCGTCCTGAAGTTGCTCTCTCTCTCTCTCTCTCTCTCTCTCTCTCTCTCTCTCTCTCTCTCTCTCTCTCTCTCTCTCTCTCTCTCTCTCTCTCTCTCTCCCTGTCTCATACCATTATCATCTTGAGTCTAAATGGGTTCTCGTAACATCTCATCCAATTTCACATTATGTCTGCCTGTTTATCTGTCTGTCCCTCCGTCGACGTCCCCCCCAAGGCGGGCTCCTGTGGCCACCCCTTGTTTGTATCGCCAGCGAGTTGCTTTTATTTCTCTGGTCGTCCCCCGAATGGCTTTATTTGAGGCTAGGAAATACGGTAATGTTATTGATTACTGGCAAACGGCGCCGTAAGGCCATCACGAGTTGGGGAAGGGAGGGAGGGAGGGTGCAGGAGGGAAGGAGGGAGAGGGTGAAGTACGGGGAGAGGGGAAAGGGAGGGATGGAGAGAGGCCTGGCCAAGGAAAATTCTCTTCCCATGATAAATATTAACGCTGGTGCCCCTCACACACACTATATATACTGTGTGTATCAGTCATTATATACATATCTGTATTAATATAAGGTATATTTATGACCAATGTATATATCTCTACCTATGTATGTATTTCTGCCTGTGTATGAATCTGTATATATGCAAGTAAAGCTCCCCTCCCCCTCCCCTTCCGCCTACCCGCTCTCCCCTACCCCCCTCCCTTCCCCCTATTTCCCCTACCCTCCTCTCTTCCCCTCTCCCCTCCCCCCCTCTCCCCTACCCCCTCTCTTTCCCCCTACCCTTCCCCCCTTCCCCCTCTCCCCTACCCCCTCTCTTTCCCCCTTCCCTTCCCCCCTTCCCCCTCTCCCCTACCCCCCACCCCCCAATATGCTAATCTCTCCCTGGGGGTCTGAACACAACACACCTACCCTAAGCCTACACACTGCACACCTTCACGTATGCAGACACGAATATTGTCAGCCTGTCTAGCCATGAGTCAGTCAGGGTGTCATGTTAGCAGTAAAGTCTTCTGTGTTGTCCTGACAGTCACGCATCAGCTAACCCGCCCATGTATGTATGTATGTGTGTGTGTACGTGTATGTTGGACCACCGTGTCAACAACCAGAATTCCTTTGCTATTTCGCCCGCTGACAGTGCCACAGGGAAGGTTGTAGTTATTCATATGTATGTGTTTGTATTTTTTTTTATTGGTGTATACATATATACATATAGGTGTGTGTGTGTGTGTGTGTGTTGTTGTTGTTTGTGTTCTGGCCAGGAAAAAATACACAGTAACTGTACTTGGCTTTTGTGTATATTGGATAAGAGTATTGGGTTTGTATAATGTAAGCAAAGAGTTGTATACTGTATTGAGTTTGTGTGTATGAATTTATATTATACCCTTTATATAAATACAGAGGAGCATAAGCTAGTTATTATTATTATTATTATTATTATTATTATTATTAGTAGTAGTAGTAGTAGTAGTAGTACTATTACTATTATCATTATTACTATTACTACATATTTACTTATTATATATTAAATATTTCTCGTGATGGCCCAGGGACGCGCCAGGACTACTTCGCGGTGCTCGGCTGACATGAGTGACCCTTAAAAATTTCGGAAATAAATTTATTGAATGTTGAAGCGTGGAGGGGTAAAGCCGGGCTGTCCCCTCTTGAGTGACGACCAACCCAATTATGTCCACTTGGCTTATCTTCTGGGCCCTCTCCCGAGCTGTCTTCCACCCAGAAATGTGCCCTCCTCCACCCCTCAGCTATGTCCCTCCACCCAGACATACTCCTAACCATTTTCCACCCAGTTATGCTCGTCCTCCTCCTACTCCTCTCAGTTATGCTCCTCTTAGCCAGCCATGCTCACATACCCAACCATGTTTCACCCCCGATCATCCTCCTCCTAGCCATTTTCTTCCGTCATGCTCCTCCTAGCCATTTTCCTCCGTCATGCTCCTCCTAGCCATTTTCCTCCGTCATGCTCCTCCTAGTTATGCAAGGCAATCGATATACTCAGCATTTAAAATTCCCAGGCATCGGGCCAATCAGCGCCAGCTCTGCAGTAAGGACGCTCACCGCAATATTTGATTGGTCAGTACACACGTGACGTCAGAATGTAAACAGGCGTAAATCTCTCAGGGGGTAAATTTACTTACAAATTACCACACCTGTCATCAAGCGAAGAAAAGTGTAGACTTGACAGGTATGTTTTACACACTAACAGTCACTAGTGGAATGTTTGTCGTCTTTCTTGTCATGTCCACATAGAATATTGTCAAGGAATTCTTTTTTTCTCTCTTTTTTTAGTTATTTGTTATTTCTTTTACTTAGTCCCGTTGGATATATTGTTTGGTTTGCTGTTTTTTTGTTCGATAATATAAAGTGTTGTTTGTTTTTGTTTGTAGATGTAGTGTTTTTGTTTACATGTGAAGTTAAGTAAAACCCATATCTTCCTCGTTACAGTCAGTAGATATATCTTTCGCTACACTTTCGTTATAGTTTAATCTCGTTGTAACTTCCTAAATAGTGTTGTTTTACGTGAAGATTAGATCCATAAAGGAGTCATATAAAGAGCAATACAATATAGCTCCGTAATGGCACCTACCTTCGAGAGATGGACATAATATAGTCATATAATGGAGCTATATATTCCTTAATCACCTGGTGTAAAGAAGCTTCCCTCCCTCACTCTATAACTATATAAGGTAATGTAGTGAAGGAAAATAATGGAGCTAAATAACAGAGTGAGCTAAGTAATAGTGAGCTAAGTAACGGTGAGGTAAGCAACATTGAGCTAAATAACAGAGTAAGCTAAATAACAGTGAACTAAATAACAGAGTGAACTAAATAACAGTGAGCTAAATAACAGAGTGAGCTAAATAACAGTGAGCTAAATAACAGAGTGAGCTAAATAACCGTGAGCTAAATAACAGAGTGAGCTAAATAACAGAGTGAGCTAAATAACAGAGTGAGCTAAATAACAGTGAGCTAAATAACAGAGTGAGCTAAATAACAGAGTGAGCTAAATAACAGAGTGAGCTAAATAACAGTGAGCTAAATAACAGAGTGAGTTAAATAACAGAGTGAGCTAAATAACAGTGAGCTAAATAACACCACCACATAACGGAACCATCTAACATAACCTAGCCCCACCCCCCCCCCCCCTCACCCAGACCACATAAACTCATAACGGGGTCACATAACGGGACAGTACATTACAAAAGTACTACCATTAAGCCGCGGGGGAGGGGAGAGAGAGAGAGAGAGAGAGAGAGAGAGAGAGAGAGAGAGAGAGAGAGAGAGAGAGAGAGAGAGAGAAAACTTAAAATACGGTCCGTACCTCTGCACACGTCTCTCTCTCTCTCTCTCTCTCTCTCTCTCTCTCTCTCTCTCCTGTAGGTACACACCCGACCAACCTCTCCTCAAGACGCCCTCCTCCACTTACCTACCTGATGACAGTCTTGTTCTTCGCCCGGAGGAAGACGCCCCCGAGCTAGAATTCCTTGTGTACATGATGATGGTGATTTTAGAGGTGTATTTTACCTTTACTTCTTCAGGTCAACCCCTTCTAAGCACACCTGGATATTACATGGATGGTACCTGTAGCATTAAGTACTTGAGGGTCTTAGATTACTTGGTTAGTCACTCCTGAGGGACTTCTACCTTGAGTCTTTGGTTGGTTTTTGAAGGCAATGTTTTCGGGTAAATTTTAAGATTTCTGTTTATTATTTCGTTTTTACCTGGAGGTGGTTAGGTTTCGTTTGGTATGGTCAGATCAGGTCAAGTCAAGTCAAGTCAAGTCAGGTTAGATCAGTTTAGGTTAGATTAGGTTAGGTTAGGCCAGGTCAAGTAAGATTAGGTTAGGTTTCTGTTCACCTTCAGGGCACGATACTTCTTATATCAACTTCATTTCACTCTGTTGTCATCATCTGGAAACTGTCACGTCACCACACGTCCACCGGAGCTCGAGTCCTCACACACACTATGATGTTGATGTTAAGTGATGTAGTTATTACTTTACCTGTTGCTTTCTAGCGGATTTAATTTACTAACCTCTTTTAACAGTGAAACCTCCACATAGCGAACTTCTCTCTTTATATAGCTCGTTAGATGGAAGTTTCACATGTAATGGACCCTCGATATAATGGACGTTTATCTCTATATACTTTGTTAGATGGAAGTTTCACATATAATGGACCATCGATATAATGGTCTTTCATCTCTATATAGTTCGCTAGATGGAGGTTTCACATCTAACGGACCCCTCCATACAACGGACTTTCCTCTCCATATAGTCCGTTAAATAGAGGTTTAACTATACTGCTTACCTGTGTCGTCATCAACTGATCCATCAAGTCTGAGAATGAAGGAAGTAATTAGTTAATCCTTCGAGAGAATTAATCCGGCAGGTGTTAATCACGCAGGTGTTAATCAAGCAGGTGTTAATCAACCAGGTGTTAATCAAGCAGCTATTAATCAACCAGGTGTTAATCAACCAGGTGTTAATCAAGCAGCTATTAATCAACCAGGTGTTAATCAACCAGGTGTTAATCAACCAGGTGCTAATCAACCAGGTGTTAATCAACCAGGTGTTAATCAACCAGGTGTTGTGTGGGAGGGAGAAAGTGGAAATACTGTAGTAATCAAGTCTTTAATGTTGAAGACAGGTGAAGATCAGGGCTTGAGTCCAAACCACAAAAGACTTCTTAATATTCTTCCTAATTTAACGTGTAAGAATACATCTAACTGGCTGACATAAATTACAACACCAAATTATCCTTCAAAAAATAAGGTAAAAATTACAGTGAAGTTAAATTATACAAATATCTTCCCTTAGCATTATTTAGTAGAAATTTTGTCAATATATTATCAGCCTTAAATTTATCTGGTAATAAGAGAACAAATTGCAAGGAAAACATGGTATAATTTTCACATTACGCCTGAACATTACATATGCATTCCAACTTAAACTAACCACATATGTACATTGTTACGTCTTTAATAACCAGGAACAGTCAACGGGTGAACCTTTGTCAATCTGGAGTTGTCAGTGTGTGTGTCAGGACGGGTTTCCTCATAATGTGTAATATGTTGGCGTCTGTGTGTGTGTGTCAGGACGGGTTTCCTCATAATGTGTAATATGTTGGCGTCTGTGTGTGTGTGTCAGGACGGGTTTCCTCATAATGTGTAATATGTTGGCGTCTGTGTGTGTGTGTCAGGACGGGTTTCCTCATAATGTGTAATATGTTGGCGTCTGTGTGTGTGTGTCAGGACGGGTTTCCTCATAATGTGTAATATGTTGGCGTCCAGCAGCACTACGGGAGGTAAAAAGTTTATTATTGTATTGAACGGTTTGTGAGGTCTCTCTCTCTCTCTCTCTCTCTCTCTCTCTCTCTCTCTCTCTCTCTCTCTCTCTCTCTCTCTCTCTCTCTCTCTTCGGTGAATAATCTGAATATTTGAAGCACACTGACAGATACTACATACATACATACATACATACATACATACTGTACATACATACATACATACATACATGCATATTCCTTTTTGTCTTTTAATTTCTTCTTTCTTCTTCTTTCTTCTTCTTTCTTCTTTCTTCTTCTTTCTTCTTCTTCTTTCTTCTTTCTTCTTCTTTCTTCTTCTTCCCAGAGGTTCGCAATAATGGGTAACAAGAAATTTGAACTCCTGGTAAAAATCTAATTCCTCTTTCTCTTATTACTTGCGTGTGAATCCTCTCTAAAACACAATGTAGTTATGAGAATGTTACCTTGAAGACTTAGAAAGGCAAATGGGTTTTTTTTTTATATAAATACACCAATGTATTTTTTTCTTCTCAGATGTACTGTATTTTATTGTATTTTAGTTTCTGTTTTTTTTTTTTTTTGGTGTGTGTGTGTGTGTGTGTGTGTGTGTGTGTGTGTGTGTGTGTGGTATTCCTGTGAGCTCTTGCATCCCATAAAGATAGCATTCACGTCACTCCAAGGTAAAGAGCGGGGCGACCCTCTCCTGACGATACTCTCCTGACGATACTCTCCTGACGATACTCTTCTGACGATGTTTACCCCAGGAGAGAGAGAGAGAGAGAGAGAGAAACACACACACACACACACTAACAAACCTCGTGATTACAATACCCTCTCTTCACTTTAAGGCTCGTTGACAGGTATAAAACATGATGTGTGTGGTAATGGCTCTCAGGTAGGAAAGACTTATACACCTTTAACACGAACGATAACTCGAGTGATCGTCTTGCCATCTCTTCGACAACTCCCGAGTGTAATTGCCTTATTAGTTGGGCTTCATCTAGTCTCTATAATTAAGGATTAATTAAAATGGAAGTAATTAGTGTCGCTGTGACCAACGTAGCTCCTCTTTGCCTGTCATGGTGGGGGGAGGGGGTGAGTGGGGGAGAGGGGGTGAGTGGGGGGAGGGGGTGAGTGGGGGAGGGGGTGAGTGGGGGAGGGGGTGGTAAAGAATGGGAGGGACAGAAGGGAGAGGAGAGTTGACAGGGGGAAGGGAGGAAAGGGGAGAGGGAGAGGAAGAAGGAGAAAGAAGAGGGATGGAAGGGGAGGAAAAGGGAATGAAGACAGGGAAGAAGGACAAGCACAACAAAAAATACCATCTAGATAAAGGGAAGAACCGAAGAAGAATGAATGAATTAGAAACACAGACATCAATAAAGGAGAGACGTGAGGGAGAATGAGATAATGGAAGACTTGAGAGACAGACAGATAAAGACAAAGAGAGAGAGAGAGAGAGAGATTACGGATCATATGTTGTGTGTGGTGCAGTACAAAGCTATTTTTACAACCCCCCCCCCCCTTCTTCCCTCCTTCCTGTTGGTAACTAAGGAACGACTGAGGCTTGGAACGTGTGTGTGTGTGTGTGTGTGTGTGTAAGCGTGCGGTGAAGAGGAAGCTTTTTAATGTGAATGGGCGTGTGGGCGTGGATGGGCGTGTGTTTTGATCTAGATGTGGGCTGGACACACACACACACACACACACACACACACACACACACACACACACACACACACACACACCTCCTGGACTCGTCAGCGCCCGACATATATACAGGAATGGTAATTACTCCGAGTATTTTAATAGTGTAAGGAGCTAATTATCTTGGAAGCTTGGAGGTAATTATCATGGAGGTAATTAGAACTGCCCTCACAAGCCTCTACTCAAACTACCTCACTTCCCACCCACCCACCCACCTCCTCTTCCTCCTCCTTTACCGTCGTCTTCCTTCACCCACCTCTTCCACCCACTTCCTTCACCCACCTCCTTCACCCACCTCCTCCACCCACTTCCTCCACCCACTTCCTTCACCCACTTCCTCCACCCACTTCCTTCACCCACCTTCTCCACCCACTTCCTCCACCCACCTCCTCCACCTACCTCCTCCACCCACCTCCTCCACCCACCTCTTCCACCCACTTCCTTCACCCACCTCCTTCACCCACCTCCTCCACCCACCTCCTCCACCCACTTCCTTCACCCACCTCCTTCACCCACCTCCTCCACCCACCTCCTCCACCCACTTCTTCCACCCACCTCCCTAACTGTAGATATGGTGAAGAATGTCTTTAACTGGTGATGTGGACTGTGTGTGTTCCTAACTGGATATAATGAGACTAGACCTAACTGGAGGTAAGACCAGGGTATACCTAACTGGTGTGGACAGAGTGTATCTAACTGGGTAAGTGAGACTGGGACTGGAGATTTAGTCAGAATGTCTTTAACTGGAGATATGACTAGAATTTGAACCTAACTGGATACGAGGCCAGTCAGATTGTATCCTAACTGGAGATGTCAGAATAAATATCTAACTGCAACAACCGAAACTGACGCAACTCTACCTTAACTTTTTACAACGGCTCGTCCATTTAATTAAGGGAAAATTAATTAACTTAGGAAATTTTGAGAATCTGATGCCTGGCTGTAACACCTCACTAGCAACACTGCCTGGGAATATTGCTGTGGCTTAGGTTAGGTTAGTTTAGGTTAGGCTAGGCTAGGCTTGGCTAGGCTAGGCTGGGTTAGGTTAGGTTGGGGCTGTGTTGGTGCTGGATTGGGTTGGGTTGTATTGGGTTGGGTTAGGTTTCATGTTACAAATTTGCATTATTAATTTACATGATGACTGTACCTGGACTGCATTTCTGTATTTATGTTAATATATCGTTTCATTACAGTACGTGATTACTGTACTTGGACTGAATACCTGTACTTTCGCTAACATATCTAATTAGACTAAGTGAACAGCAACCTGGAGGAGAATTTATCGAAAATATCCCCTCTCTTCCCCTCCATCTCCTTCCCCCTCCCCCATACTCCTCCCCTCTCCCCATACTCCTTCTCTTACCCTCCCCTCTCACCCTCCTTCCCCATACTTCTCCCCCTCCCCTCTCCACCCCTCCCCCCAGGAGTGTCGCGTGACTGGAGACTTTGTTTTTCATAATGAGTTCGGAGGTGATCGCTGGCTGCAGGTAAGGGCCAAGCTCCTAGCACCTCCCACGATATGATCTGTGTGTGTGTGTGTGTGTGTGTGTGTGTGTGTGTGTGTGTGTGTGTGTGTGTGTGTGTGTCATAATACCATATCAACCTTACACTGGACATAACCCTGTAAGATGATACTGAACACCAATACGAACATGATCAAAGGGGGGGGGGGGGCGTGAGGGTAAGCATTATATCACTGCTCTAGTCTGTAACTCTATAGGAAAGAGCTCATGTATGATAGAGCCCAAGAGCCCCCTCACCATCCCCCTGCTCTATAATCTTATCTAGGGGAGGGTTAGTGTTATATCAAGGCTCTCAAATTATAGAGGTCTTTATAGAGTAGAGACGCCTCGCTCACCCCTAGCCCCCTCGCCCCTATAACGTTACAATATTAATTTCAGGATTATAGGGGTCAAAAATCGCCCATTATAGTGGACTTATACGATTGAGATTTTTAAGAACCTGAATAGACTGGATTATAGCCGCTGTGATTATACATCTTTGTAGAATTAGCGATCGTATTTTCAATGGTAATCAATCTTTGGTATTATTGAATGTTATAGAGACAATGTTATTAAGTATTCTAATTATACCATCATGCTTACAGAACCTTAACAACCGCTGTCTGATAATGTTAAAGGACCTATAATACTGACAGGTTAAGGTAGATAATTCATTACTTCCCCCCCCCCCCCTATGAACTGTAACTTCAGGATATACGGCTCTATACAAACAAACTTCCTTAACTCCTTTGTACAGTAGTATTGCATCTATTAACTGTCTAATAATAATATTCTCTTATGCATATCGTGTACAGTCAACTACTTTGTCCTTCCTTCACCTCTCCCCCTGAACCACGAACCCCCGAGAGATTCAGACTCGTGAACCCGAAGCAGTAGACTGATACATTATTCTATCCATAAATGCTTCAGGTTCACGGGGGACTTTGGTAGTTGACTGATATGTAATGTGTTCCTCACGGGGCTTCAGTAGATGTGTAACGCGATACAGTTCTTAGTTTTATGAGTCAAGGTCTACTCCCTGGTGTTAGCTGAAGTGAATTTACTGTTAGAATGTAGGAGTATCATAAGGGTATTTCCATAGGTGTTGTTAGTGTTTTGTTTTTCGCATATCTGGAGTACACGAGACCTATAATCCGGAATTTTTTTACTTATCTGGAGTACAGGAGATCCATAATCCGGAACTTTTTGCCTTCATAAAATAATACATACACCACACATAAAATTTACCTTTTTTTTATTTATCATTATTTCATGACAACTAAAATAAAAAAAAAAGAAATTACCTTTCCGAGTTACATGAAACCTAAAATTCGTAATTCTTTCACCCATTCGGAATACACATGACCTAATAGTCTTTTTTTATGGGTTTGGAAACTATTTATACTGTATATTATTTTTTTATGTATGAAGCGGGTGGGTGATGCCATCTGTTATACTGGAAGGGTTATGGGGGGTATTAATGCTTTATCATACCGCTTTACCTGTTAATGTTCTCCGCACTGCGAGGACTCTGGCCGGGGGGGGGGGGGGGGGCGGGGGTGTCTGTCCCACCCCAACCAAATATATCTTTTTTTGTGGTGGTGGGTGGGGGTGGGGGTGGCTGGGGTGGGTGGAGGGGTGTGTAGGTTGGGTGTGAGAGTGGGTGGTGAGGATTGGGGGCGGAGGAAGGACGAGGAAAGACGAGGAAATCAGACACACCACTGATGGGGAGGATTAAACATCTCAATCAGACATTCCAGTTAGTTGTTTGTATATTCGTGTACGTATTCTTACACAGTCCTGTATGTATGGCGGTAAATGGCACACACACACACACACACACACACACACACACACACACACACACACACACACACACACACACACTCTCCCACACACACTCTCCCACACACTCTCTCACACACTCTCCCACACACTCTCCCACACACACTCTCCCACACACTCTCCCACACACTCTTCCATACACTCTCCCACACACTCTCACACACTCTCCCACACACACTCTCCCACACACTCTCACACACTCTCCCACACACTCTCCCACACACACTCTCCCACACACTCTCCCACACACTCTCACACACTCTCCCACACACTCTCCCACACACTCTCCCACCTACCTTTTATCATCACAAACTAATTGGCCAAATGGTCAAATGATGTTTTAACGTCAAATAAAAATCAACGGCGTTTCTTTCAGATTGGTTGAAGCTTGTTAATTACTTGGCATAATAATAAATGCAATTTGTACTCATTCGAAGTTTTTATTTGGCCTTCATATTTCACATCAAAACAATAGGGGTCCGCGAGCTCTTTAAATATGGCATTTTCCAGCCGAATCACCAACAATGCTGAGCAAATTGATGGTTAAGCCTTGTAATAAATATGGGAATAGCTTTTGTTTATCGTTATTGTCGTAGTCAGTGTTAGTCTTAACTCTCTCTCTCTCTCTCTCTCTCTCTCTCTCTCTCTCTCTCTCTCTCTCTCTCTCTCTTTATTCTCTTTTTTTTCTGTCTCACCTTTTTATGTCTCTTGTTGAGCTTCAGTGAGAGGAACTCGAGTGAAAGGGTAGGGGGGGGGGGTAGGGGAGGAAGGGAGGGGATAGGTACTGTAAGAGAGATGGAGAGGGTAGATAGGATGAGATGGGGGGATAGGTAGGTTGAGTTGGAAGTGATAGGTAGGGTGAGAGAGAGGTAGGTAGGGGTATAGGTAGGGTTAGGGGTAATGGAGTAGGTAGGTGGAGGTAGAGGGGTTAGGTGCAATGAAGGGAAGGTAGGATAAAGTGGAGGGGGATGCGGTAGGGTGAGGTAGAAGGGGGGGTAGGGTAAAGTGGGGGGGTAGATAAGGGAGGATAGGGGAGGGGAAGATAAGGTGAGGGGTAGGGGGAGGTGAGGGGGAGATGAGGTGGGGTGAGGGGGAGATGAGGAGAGGGGTAGGGGAGATGATGTGAGGGGCAGGGGGAGATGAGGTGAAGGGTAGGGGGAGATGATTGAGAGGTTCATTATCTTATAGCTGAGACGCGTAAGAGTTCAGATGGTAGGCACGTTATGTATCGTATTGGGGCTCGAAGCTTCAGCAATGAGTGTTCGAATCTTTGTTGTTCATGTATTTTAAGCTTTCGTTTGAGGAAGCTTAAGTAAGTGACATAAAGCTTAAATGAAATAAATCTTTTGATACGGATTTAAAAGGATTAATCTCGGGGTTCGAAAGTGTGTTAAAATCCACGTTTTGAGCTCCTCGTTGACATTTAATCCACCTAACCTAACCTAACCTAACCTAACCTATAACAACAAGAGCCTATAACAACCGAAACCTACAACTGCCTACTCCTGTAACGACCTACGCTTATAAAGACGTGAACCTATAACAACCTACGTCTATAACGACCAATGTCTATAACGACCTACGCCAATAACGACCTTAACGTATAATGATCTGGTCCTACTAGCTCGAGAGAGAGAGAGAGAGAGAGAGAGAGAGAGAGAGAGAGAGAGAGAGAGTATTACGACCTGGGCCTACTAGCATGAGAGAGAGAGAGAGAGAGAGAGAGAGAGAGAGAGAGAGAGAGAGAGACCTAGTGTGACCTGGGCCCATAGCTTGGTCCCCCAGGTCGAGGTGGCTGGCAGGAAGGAACAAGCATTACACCTTAATTACTGTATTGATCCACAGGCGGCGCTGTAACGACCCACGAGCATGCGACCAGGCCCTGCCCACTCCCCAGCCCACCTACCACCCCACTAGTAGCAAAACTTAGCCCATCCTAGCCCCCCTTAACCCACCCTGGTCCATTCTCCCAAGCCCATTCTATACCTGGATATGCCTACCCTATCCCATACCAGCCCACCTACCACCTCTCTTACACCGTAGCCCACCCTGACCCACTCTTATACACCCTGACCCACTCTTTTACAACCTAACCCACCCTGACCCACTCTTATACACCCTGACCCACTCTTTTACAACCTAGCCCACCCTGACCCACTCTTATACACCCTGACCTACTCTTTTACAACCTAGCCCACCCTGACCTAGTCATATACACCCTGACCTACTCTTTTACACCCTAGCCCACCCTGACCCACTTTTGACTAGCGGTCCCGTGTGATCTATCGTGTTTATTCTGACCAACTGTCTCTATTTTTCTTTTATTAATTGTTCAGTGACCTTTAACTTGATTCCCTCCCATGACCACCACGGCCTATCACACGCCCACCACGGCCTATCACACGCCCACCACGGCTTATCACACGCCCACCACGGCCTATCACACGCCCACCACGGCCCATCACACCCCACTATAACCCACACCACGCCCATCTACCATGTCCTACTATAGCTCATGTCACCACCCACCCCACCAGGATATAACCCACCCACCGACCCACTATTCCACCCAACCCACTACCCCCCCCAACCCCACCACACTCCCTCAAACACCATACCCCACCCAAACCCACCCCACACAACCCACCCACCGACCCACCACGCCAAGCCATGCATATTCCAACACGTCCCGGGGCGCTGTGGCGTGCACGACAATCGCCAGCAGTTTTTAGCAACAAATATAGAATAGTGTCGACCTACCTACCTACCTACCTGCCTACCTACCTACCTACCTACCTACCTGCCTGCCTGCCTGCCTGCCTGCCTACCTGCCTGCCTGCCTGCCTGCCTGCCTGCCTGCCTGCCTGCCCGCCCGCCTGCCTGCCTGCCTGCCTACCTACCTACCTACCTACCTACCTACCTGCCTGCCTGCCCGCCTGCCTGCCTGCCTGCCTACCTACCTACCTACCTACCTGCCTGCCTGCCCGCCCGCCCGCCCGCCTGCCTGCCTGCCCGCCTGCCTGCCTGCCTACCTACCTACCTACCTACCTGCCTGCCCGCCTGCCTGCCTGCCTGCCTGCCTACCTGCCTGCCTGACCGTCCCGCTAAATATTTGATACCATTTATTTTTTCCCCCACAAAACGCAATTACTCTTAGTCTTCGTCCTTGGTGCCTATTTTATTATGATTATTTTCTAGATGTGTCTGTCTGTCTGTCTGTCTGTCGAGTGGGATAATTGGTAGCGAGAGAGAAGAGGATACATATGAGGCTAAAGGGAACTTGAAGGTGTGTGTGTGTGTGTCCTGAACACACACACACACTCAGGGTCCGTCATGGGTCCGTCATGAGAAGCGTCACAGGGGGTGTAGTCAACAGTGGGTACGTGCAGTCATTAACTACGGCCCTACACTTATGGACGCTAACTACGGCTTTACACTCCTCTACGTCATTCACAGACAAAAAACCTAACCTAACCTAACCTAACCTAACATAACCAGTCTGCGTACACAAGCTCTCCCCCCACACACCTCTAAAAGCCTTGTAACACCATTTTTGTCAACATTTAAAAACAAATAAAAAAATAGCCAGTGTCCCCCCCCCCCCCACACACACACACCTTCATGCATTTTCATAAACATCATTATCAACAACAACAACTCTAATAACAACAACACTAACAACAACAACAAATTAAGTCTTTCTGTAAATACGAACCACAGAGAGACGATATTTGTGTTTGTTTTTTATATCAGTGTAGCGATGCTTGTATGTTTGTGATTTCAGTGTTTTGTTTGTTTGTGATCTCAATGAAGCATTTCCTTTGTAGGTGATAAGAGTTTAGCATTGTTTGTTTATTTGTCATGTTAATGAGGCAATATGTTTGTTTGTTTGTTTATTTGTGGTTTCATTGGGGACAAGTTTTGTTTGTTACTCCCAAGTCACTGGTTAGGAGTCAACTACAAAAGTCCATTCACCTCTCCCCCTGAACCACGAACCCCCGAGAGATTCGTAAGACTCGTGAACCCGAAGCAGTAGACTGATACATTATTCTATCCATAAATGCTTCGGGCTCATGAGTCTGAATTGGGCTGTTCTTATAGTGATCAGTACGTGGTCGTATGGACTGGATGAGGTTGTAGTGTCGAACAGCAATTCTTGACGAGGGATCTCAGGTGGTAGCAGGAGACGTTGGCGAGGATTGTGTACATATTCTTCCCAAAACACACAGTGGTCATGATGATGATCAGAGAGAGTTAAGAAGATTAGTGTACTGGGCGCCTCTTCATATGTAGGAGAGGGGGAGAATAGTCTTGCACGCCCTCTTCTGCACGCCATCTTCTGCACGCCGTCTTTTGCACCACCTTCTAGGATTCCTCGTTGTGTAGCAGTTAAGGAGGAAGAGCAGGCAGGGGAAGCATCGGTGAGCTTAGGAAAAATGAATGTTGTGTAAACACTCATGAACTCTGGCGCGGGAACTCCGAGGGACTTGAGACGACGGCGTGTGTGTGTGTGTGTGTGTGTGTGTGTGTGTGTGTGTGTGTGTGTGTGTGTCGTTTCTTGTCATAAATTCCATGAAAGAGAGAGAATTTTTTTGTCTCTAAGGTAGAGCACATAACTCTGTAAACATCAAATATTATTTTATCGAAAAATAACATCTAGGAATTTCTATATATAGATAATCATATGGGAGAAGAGGTTGAAGGAGGGAGGGAAGGAGAGAGGGAGGTAGGGAGGGAGTGAGGTAGGGAGAGAGACGGGGGGAGGGAGAGATTATTGAGAGAGGGTGAAGGAGGCAGTGGTGGTCACCTCTAGGTCGCCAAGTCCTTTGTAAGGGGCGAGGGGAAAGAGGAAGAGGAGGAGGTTCGATGAGGGAGAGACATGAAGGAGGAGGCGGGGTGGTTAGGGAGAGGGAAGGAGGAGGAGGGATGATGGGGGAACGGACAAGCAGTAAGAGGAAGAGGAGAGGGACGAAGGAGGGAAGTAGGAGTGGGGATGATAAAGGAAGGAACAAGAAATAGAAAGAAGACGAGGAAGGGGGTTAGGAGAGAGAGGCAAGAAGGAAGGGGAGGAAGAGATAGAAAGAGAAGATATGATGAAAGGAGAGGGAAAGAGGAATACTGGAAAGGGAAGGAACAGGTAATTTCTGGAGTAGGAGTATGACGGGAAAACTGGACGAGTAGATAACAGTAAAGAGAGGAATAAGAGTAGTTAGTGATGATGGGAAGGAGATAGATAGAGAACGACAAAGGGAATATTTTCTTTTATCTCACCACTCTTAAGTCCAACTCTCTCCACCACCTTGTCAAGTCATGTCTTCTCATCCCTCTAACTCCATTTCTCTCCACTCACTCCCCCCCCCCCCACCCCTTACCGCCTCAACTTCCCCCCCCTCCCCCTCCTCCCCCCCCTCCTCCCCTCCCCCTCTGCCCAGAAGCGTCATGTCGTGGGATTTTCTTTTTCATTTTTTCTTTTTTTCCTCAGAGTCCAAGTTTATTTTTTTTTTTTAGGGTTGAGACTTAAAATTCCAAGGGATTTAATTATATATATTAACAAGGTACGAAAAATAATTCCCAACTCAAATTCTGAAGCTTGTTGCGTCTGGGAATTTTGTGTCGGAGTGATGAAGTTGGTGTGTGTGTGTGTGTGTGTGTGTGTATGTGTGTGTGTGTGTGTGTGTGTGTGTGTGTGTGTGTGTGTGTGATGCATATATATAGCTCTTCAATCACTAACTTTCCTTATGTTAATTTTATTTTCGTCCATGTTAACTATATACTTTTTTAACACCTGTCAATTAACAAATAAATCCATTTGCATAATTTCACGCCTTAGTGCATGACGCGTGTCGAGGCGGAGCAGTTGGTAAAATGTTCTCACCAAAGTTGTCCTCTCTCTCTCTCTCTCTCTCTCTCTCTCTCTCTCTCTCTCTCTCTCTCTCTCTCTCTCTCTCTCTCTCTCCCTCTCATACTCAACTCATGTCCACACCAATACCTACTCCTCCACACACACCCACACCAACACCCACTCCTCCACACACACCCACACCAACACCCACTCCTCCACACACACCCACACCAAGACCCACTTCTCCACACACACCCACACCAACACCCACTCCTCCACACACACCCACACCAATACCCACTTCTCCACACACACCCACACCAACACCCACTCCTCCACACACACCCACACCAACACCCACTTCTCCACACACACCCACACCAACACCCACTCCTCCACACACACCCACACCAATACCCACTTCTCCACACACACCCACACCAACATCCACTCCTTCCTACACCAACACCCATCCCTACATCTACACTCCCCCTACGCCTACACCCTATTGTTCTTACAGGAGTAATTACAACCGTTCCCATTATTCTGGTCTCCTTGCCTTTAATCTTCATGTTTTTTGTAATTAAAAAAATGGTTCTCATTTTCTTTCCCCCGACAATGACTGACGGGAGACTTATTTAGTTTTTACCTCTATTAACTCGTATCTATTTATCAGGTTTTTTTTATCATACAATCCTTAATTCTCTTTTTTTATTAGTCGTGTGTGTGTGTGTGTGTGTGTGTGTGTGTGTGTGTGTGTGTGTGTGTAATATTTAACACCACAATATCCTGACCACTGTTCTATAAATCCTTTTTCCGCTACCACTCACAGGATTAGTATAGGGTGCACAATAAACTAGCCGTTACTAGCAGAGGGGGGGGGGGAGAGAAATAGAATTAAATTCCATTATTACATTGTTATTCAAAGATCTAATTAACACACACACACACACGCACACACACACACACGCACACACACACACACACACACACACACACACACACACACACACACACACACACACACACACACACACACACACTTCCTCCTCGTTTCCATTAGCTAACAAACACTTAGTCGCCACGACCCATTCCACAGGTAAAAACTCCCACCAGGTAATGCCGAGTGCCCGTAAGGAGAGGCAGCGTATCTTATATAATAACCGTGTGTTACCTGTTGTGGTGATTAACCTTAGTTACAACAGTATGGGGTGAGATTACGTGTACAGGTGTGTTGTGTCAGGTACGAGCCCTGAGAGAATTGGGACCAGGAGTCTAAACTAGATGCGTTCTCTTAGTGGGAGGGAAAATGAACGGTCCGGTATCTGGAAATTGTATAAAGAATGAAATTAATTGTGTTCTGTAGGTTACCCTTTGAGAACGATGGTTTAACCCTTTAACTCTGATGGTTTAACCCTTTGAGAACGATGGTTTAACCCTTTAACTCTGATGGTTTAACCCTTTGAGAACGATGGTTTAACCCTTTAACTCTGATGGTTTAACCCTTTGAGGACGATGGTTTGACCCTTTAACTCTGATGGTTTAACCCTTTGAGGACGATGGTTTAACCCTTTAACTCTGATGGTTTAACCCTTTGAGGACGATGGTTTGACCCTTTAACTCTGATGGTTTAACCCTTTGAGGACGATGGTTTAACCCTTTAACTCTGATGGTTTAACCCTTTGAGGACGATGGTTTAACCCTTTAACTCTGATGGTTTAACCCTTTGATGAGGATGGTTTAACCCTTTAACTCTGATGGTTTAACCCTTGAGGACGATGGTTTAACCCTTTAAGTCTGATGGTTTAACCCTTTGATGACGTTAGTATAACTTTTTGTCGATGATGGACTTCTCCTTTACGGGAATTAGACAGGTTCTTATGTCCTTAGTCCGTGGGAATATTGTACGTTGAGGGAAAGTTAACGTACATAGGACAAATAAACGTACAGACAAATAGAGTAACGCACATAGATAATAAAAACATATATATAGTGGAAATAAACGTACATGGTGACAAAATAGCGTACATAGACAAAACTAACGCACAGATGGGAAATAGACGTAATTAATTACAAAATGACGTACATAATAACAAAATGTACAAAGATTGCTGAAAGAATAACGTACACGGAGGTAATTAACATACGGTACACCAAGGAGGAGGATCATTAACATACATACGGAGGAAAAAAAATGACCAAGTGCGTGTCTTTGAGGTTGGCGGAGATGGGAGCTTTACCTGAGCTTGATTACCAGGTTGAGGGAGTGAAGGGCGTATCAGCAGGTGAGATCTGTACCGCTGATGAGAGGTTGAGGAGGAGGAGGAGGCGGGAAGAAGGAGAAGGAAGGAAGGAAGAGGATGAGGAAGGAAGGAGAGAGAGAGAGAGAGAGAGAGATCCCATATTACGTTCTCTCCTCCTCCTCCTCCTCCTCCTCCACCTCCTCCACCTCCTCCTCCTCCTCTCCTCCTCCACCTCCTCCTCCTCCTCCTCCTCCTCCTCCTCCTCCTCCTCCTCCTCCTCCTCAAGCTGTAAAAAATAACCCAGCATATGTTAATTCCAGGAGATAATTATCCTCTTAATCCGGAAACTAAACCTCATTTTTCTCTCCCTTAAACTCCCTTCCCCCCCCCCCCGTCTACTTTACCTCCCCTCTCCCCCCCTTCCTTCCCCTCCCCTTCCTTCCTCTCTCATTATCTTCTCCTCTCTCTCCTCCTCTTCCTCACCCCCCCTCCCCCACCTTAAAATATGGGATCTCTTTAACACCCCAGACTATAAAAGGGTAACGATCGCTTTAATATAATGTCTGTCTGTGTGTCTGTCTGTCTGTCTGTCTGTCTGTCTGTCTGTCTACATCTTTATCTGTCTGTCTGTCTGTCTGTCTGTCTGTCTGTTAGTGTTTCGTTCTTCTCTTGTGTGAAATATATTAATAAATTGAAGGTACTGGATAACTCTCTCTCTCTCTCTCTCTCTCTCACTCTCTCTCTCTCTCTCTCTCTCTCTCTCTCTCTCTCTCTCATTAACATATGTTCTTACAGCTGCCAACAGGCGTCATCCCTGGCCGGGTCGAGTTACCGGTACTAATTTGATAACAAGGAAACGTTCCCGAAGGTGATGTAATTAAGATGATTAAGGCGGGGATAAATGTTGGCTTAGCTAATGTTGGCACAAACGTTTGATAAATGCTGATGGAAGGAACGTTTGTTTTAAATGTAATGATGATGATGGTGGCACAAACGTTCGATAATTACTGTTGGTACGAACGTTTTGTTATCTACTAAAATATTTGACAGAAAAACGTTCAATTAATTTATAAGTTGGAGAAATGTTCGATAATTAATTGGTATTGGTGGGAAACGTTCTTTGTGTACTTTCGTTTACTCATGGAGTCACAACTTGCAGGAGGAAACGCTTACTGTAATTGGCTGGTACTTTGTATTGGGAGGAAACTGTATTACTATTGGCTGGGAAAGATATTTACTAAGACATCATTATCATTATCTTCTTCCTTTCTTTATGTCATCATCACCATCTCTCTCTCTCTCTCTCTCTCTCTCTCTCTCTCTCTCCTTTACTGTGTATTTGTGTCTTTTAATTAAACCAGCACGAGGCAGGTATCTCACTTACCTGTATTAATAAAAGTGATCTCCAGGTAAGGAAGTTTAATAATGCTTGCTGTGCTGTATTCTCTCTCTCTCTCTCTCTCTCTCTCTCTCTCTCTCTCTCTCTCTCTCTCTCTCTCTCTCTCTCTCTCTCTCTCTCTCTCTCAATTAAACCTGTAAGATAGAGCTAACATCCGGGTATTGAGAGAAATTATTCTTTATTTATATGTTGCTCCTAACAATATATATATACTATCATTTAATATAGTCAGTAAACTGGGGCTGTTTTATGCATATATGTGTGTTGTTAGAAGCGATCTTTATGTTAGAGAGAGAGAGAGAGAGAGAGAGAGAGAGAGAGAGAGAGAGAGAGAGAGAGAGACTTTCGTGTTCTTAATTAATAGTTAGAAAAACATACACAGGAAAAGTTAGAGACTCATTTCTTAACTTAAAAAAGAATTTACTTACATCAACACAGAGGGGAAGGTAAGAGACCCACTTGTTTCCGTAAATAATACTTACAAAAACACCGAGTAAAGATGAGTGACATACATCTTTACTTAAAAATAACTTAGATCAACACAGATTGCTGTAAGACAAACTCTAATTAAATATTACTAAAAGCACTATACATAATGAATGAGTAGAAATAAAAGACACTTAAATATTACTTACAAGACACATAAAGTAAGAGAACACAATAGACCTTTACTGAAACACAAAAAAAAATATTAAAACTGGATAACTTTTGCAGGTATTATCGACTTATAAGCTCCACCTCTTTACTAAGAAAGCTAAACGCCTTTACCAATACACCTTAAGTGAGATAACCTCCATCACGCTGGTTTTATTTAGAGATAAACGTGATATAGGAATAGAGTAAAAAAAAAACTTCAATTCCATTACTTAAGGTCCAGTTTATGAGCAACAAACCAGGCAGTAGTGACCGCCTCCTCTCGTAAGTTTCCCCTTCTGAGAGTCCCCCCCCCCCCCCTTCCACAGCGCTGAGAGGAAAGTTCCCATCTCTAGGAGGTTAGAGGCGACCCTTTAGTGGCTGGGAGGGATGGGAACGAGAGCTGAGAGTTTTGTATATGGTTCGGGATATAATGCTAGGAGACTGTTGGTTGGTGAACTAGGAAAGTCTTATGGTGGTTTTTGTTGCTGGGAGTAGAGCTGAGGCTGTCTTATTGTAAGAAATAAACCAGGGAGGGACGAGAGAATAGCTGAGACAAGTGGCTAGTGAGCTAGGAGTGTTCTGTGGTTGATGCCGTAATGCTGAGAAGACTGAGAGGAGAGCTGAGACTTTCAAGAGGATGTCCGAAATGGGTAAGATTCATTCGCTGAGAAGTAAGAGTAAGAGGAGCGGTGGCTGAGTGCATATTGCTCTCGCCTCTCATCCTAAGGGTCACTGGTCTGCGCTAGGGTCGTCACCGAGTCCACCCAGCTGTGAATGGGTACCTAATTTTACAGTTGTGGAAGTGAAGATGGTCGAGTACAGTGCCGGTCATGCTGCCTCCTTGTGTACCGAACGAAAAAATTTAATCTACAGGATTCAATTTTTACACCATAAAAAAAAATAAATAAAATTAAAACTATAAATAATGATCTAATACACTCGTGGAAATTTTCAAGATGGAAACATAATCTACAAACCATTCCCATTCCCGATTCCCATTCCTGATCAAAGAGGCTGTATATAGTAATTTTAAAAATGGTCCCGTGAGGCAGCAGCGAGTAGGAACAGATTAGATGGTTTGGTATTCACTTGGTGTGTGTGTGTGTGTGTGTGTGTACAGGAAGAGAGACAGACGCTCGCTGGGACATGATTAGTTCCTAGAAGCGACGCCCAGGTGTTCGTAAGGCAGGTATATGATCAGCTCTGAGACGGCAGCTGGGAGAAGTGATTGTCTCTTTCTCCTTGCAGCTGATAGTCTACCATACAGCTGACACTCGTTGCAGCTGACACTTCCTTCAGCTGACACTTCTCTTTGCAGCTGATAGTCTTCCATACATCTCCATACAGCTGACACTTCTCCATATAGAGAGAGAGAGAGAGAGAGAGAGAGAGAGAGAGAGAGAGAGAGAGAGAGAGAGAGAGAGAGAGAGAGAGAGAGAGAGAGAGAGAGATTCTTAGGGAAGGTCACAATGTTCCTCAAGCTCTCTCTACCCCTTCAGGTCTTTTGTTATTCATGCCGCGTCAATTTACATTTTATAAATATCCTACGTGGTCTTTGTGCCGCTACTTCACCTCCCAAAAGTCTTAGAACGTTATAAAAAAAACTCTGTCTTGTTTTTGTTTTGTTGTTTCTCTAAAATTTCTTGACTTCTCCCTTTTTCCTGGACGGGAGAAACTTTCATCAAAACTGTATGACAATTCTTTGGAGTTAGCCCCCCACCCCCCCAAAAAAAAATAAAATACTCATTACATTTTCTTTGATTCTTACTCCGTTTTATTTTGGGGAGAACGAAGACATCTTGAAACCCGTGTTGACTTTTTTTTTATATTCTAAAATATTCCTGAGTCATATTGCCTTCTTCTTCGCCTTCTTCATCTTGTTAGACGAGAGGGAAGAATCTTTATCAAATCTCTATGAACTGTTGTAATTTTTTCCCCTACAACTAAATATTCTGAGACGGTGAAGGAATATCAAAACAAAGTTGACTTAATTATTTTTCTTAACTATTTTGAGTCTTAACCCCTTTTTTCACCCCCTCACACAACCCACTTCCCCTCACATCCCTACCTCCCCCCACAACCCCTACATCCTCACCCCCCCCTCACTCTCACACCCCCCTCACTCTCACACCCCCCTCACTCTCACACCCCCCTCACTCTCACACCCCCCTCACTCTCACACCCCCCTCACTCTCACACCCCCTCACTCTCACACCCCCCTCACTCTCACACCCCCTCACTCTCACACCCCCTCACTCTCACACCCCCCTCACTCTCACACCCCCTCACTCTCACACCCCGCTCACTCTCACACATCCCTCATCAATGATATTTTTGCCAGTAGAGAATTAATATTAAACCACCAGTGACATGTTCATAATTTTCCTACTCTGTAGAACCTTTGGGTCTTACCGTCTCCTTTTTACCACAAGTTAAAATTGGTCTTTAAGCGATAGACGGGATTTACTGTATTTTATTAATTTTGGGGTTATAAATTTTTGGTTGGTTTCTGTTCGGTTGATAATTAATTAATATTGGTTGTATGTTCGTTAGCTAAGTTCTTCCTGTTTCTCTAATACTTTTGTCGTGTGGGCTCTCTCTCTCTCTCTCTCTCTCTCTCTCTCTCTCTCTCTCTCTCTCTCTCTCGCTCCTACAACGCACGACTAAGGACTCTTGCCTACTCACTCTCTCTCTCTCTCTCTCACGCGGGGTAAAAAAAATACCAAACTGACTACAAACCTCAATTTCACAACAAAAGACCTCGATTTTTTTTCGGTAAAGTTTTTTCCTCATCTGTTTATTCCTTAATTTATTCTCTAGACGTTGGGAACTTTCCTTAAAATAAATTATGAGTTGTTTTTTTTCTTTCGTTGCTGCAAGAGTTGAATTTATTTGAGTTTATTTTTTTCCCCTACTGTTTCTTCCTAATTTACAATGTTGAGTAAAACCTCTATTTAACGAACTATATAGTAAGAGATGTCCGTTAGATAGATAGATAGATAGATAGATAGATAGATAGATAGATAGATTAATATAATGGCGTATACTGTGATGTGACGTGATGTGACGGTAATTTTTCTAATAAATATTTTTCTCTCTTTACAGGTAATTTGTGCTTGACATGTCTCGTATTTTTACTCAAGAGGATCTGTAATTTTTTTGTAAGTATTTGTATTTTATTTCTTAATTTTTGTATTATATTTTTAGTCGATTTTTTTTTTCAATTAATGTTTTTATTTTATTCAAGATGTTATTAATTTTATTCTATTTGTTACTTTTATTTTGTAAGTACTTATGTTTTTATTGATTTTCATTATATTGTATTTTTTGACGTTTTTCTTTTAAGATTTATTTATTTCGTTCAAGATATTTTATTTTTTTAATTTTTATTTTTATTTATTTTTTTTTTATTTTGTTAATATTTTACCCCTTGTGCACGGGTTCCTCTCTCAGTTGAATAAGACCATCTGGTGTCACATTAAATATTAAAAGTGGCGTCCCGATAGTGATGGCTGCGACCTTGAGTACGATAAATAATCCCCAGAGTACGATAGCTCATCTCCAGTGTACGATAACTGATCCCCATAGTACGATAACTAATCCTCATAGTGCGATAACTAATCCCTAGAGTACGATAACTAATCCGCATAGTATGATAACTAATCCCGAGAGTACGATAACTGATCCCCATAGTACGATAACTAATCCTCATAGTACGATAACTAATCCCTAGAGTACGATAGCTGATCCCCAGACTACGATAACTAATCCCGAGAGTACGATAGCTGATCCCGAGAGTACGATAGCTGATCCACAGAGTACAATAGCCGCTAGAAGGAAGTTAATTAACGATACTTGTGGCGGAGTTTCTTTCTAAAGACTATATTTACCCGAGGGAGCGAGGATCGTTGATCGTGTGTTTGTCGTTCTTGTCTCCCCCCCCCCCCCAGAAACATTGTGCAAGTTTTTGAGTGTGTGTGTGTGTAAGGTATATTTATTTTCCTCTCTCTCTCTCTCTCTCTCTCTCTCTCTCTCTCTCTCTCTCTCTCTCTCTCTCTCTCTCTCTCTCGTATCTATCATAAAACATTTAGTATTTATCGGTCGTAAAAAGTCCAGTGCTTTACCCCGACCATTACTGCGTCCGTGAAACACATCCATAATGTTATAGATTTTCTTTAATAACAAATAACTACTGCAATGTACCTTTATGTATGTATGTATGTATGTATGTATGTATCAGCATCTATTAATGTTTGTGTGCGTGTGTGTGTGTGTTTCAGTACGTGTGTGTATCATAACACTAAAACACACACACACACACACACACACACACACACACACACACACACACACACACAGGACAAGAGACTTCACTCGAGCTAACAACAGTGACTAAAATTATTTCTTTTAATCGAAAGTTTCGTCTTGTGTTACTTAAAGGGGAGAAATAAAATATAAATGAAGTCAGTTATATATTTATTTCCTGGGTATAAACTGAGGCAGGTGGGTGGGTGGGTGGGTGGGATGGTGGGTGGGTGGATGGGTGGGATGGAAGGAAGTTGGTCGTAGTCTTACTTCTTTAGGGTTCTGTGTATTTGTCTTCTTCCTCCCCTTCCTCTTCTTCCTCCCCTTCCTTTTCTTCCTCCCCTTCCTCTTCTTCCTCCCCTTCCTTTTCTTTCTCCTCCTATTTTTACTCGTTATCCCTCCTCATCCTCTTCCTTGTTCACCTGAAACCAATTAGGTAGTTATTTTGGGACAACCAGTAACACCATCAGCCATTATTGCTTACGTCTCAACTCTAAAGCGATTTGTCAAGAACCGAAATGCTGTAAAAGTTCTGCTATGTTGTTATATGTTACCATTAATACCACGAACGTTGTTATATGTTACTATTAATACCACGAGCGTTGTTATATGTTACTATTAATACCACGAACGTTGTTATATGTTACTATTAATACCACGAACACCAGTACTGTCTTGTCGAGTTGTACTGTACTGTATATTGCTTGTGTGTGTCTGGTAAAAGATATATTTGGCGTAAGTTAGGTTAGTGTTAGGTTAGTGTTAGGTTAGTGTTAGGTTAGGATAGGTTAGTGTTAGGTTAGTGTTAGGTTAGTGTTAGGTTAGTGTTAGGTTAGTGTTAGGATAGGTTAGTGCTAGGTTAGTGTTAGTGTTAGGATTGGTTAGTGTTAGGTTAGTGTTAGTGTTAGGTTAGTGTTAGGTTACGTTAGGATGTTTATATTGAAGCAGTTTATTTGTTAGGTTAGCATTGGATTACGTCGGGTTAGGTCAGGTTAATTAATCGTCAGGTGAAATTAACTGGGGGTCTAATCCCCAGATCGTCGTCAAAAGGTTAAAACATCGTCCTTCAAGGGAAAAAATCATCATCGTCAAAGGGATTAAACCATCGTCGTCAAAGGATTAAACCATACTCATCAAGGGTTAAGATACGTTAAAAAGATTGGTCTACAACATCAAACTATCCTTAAATAAAAAACAACAATTAGTCTTTAGGTTAGGTTAGCTTTTCTAAACATTCCTTTACGATAATAATCCTCACCTCAAAACACCTTCTCGGAGTTGCTCAACATTCTGAACCATCTTGAACGACTTAAAAAAATTGTTCCTTACTTTAAAACATCAGGAAACACTTCTTACAGAGATGGTCGTATAGTCCCGTGTATGAAGACTCAAGAGGCTGGTCAGGGAGGGAGGGAAGAGGGGGAAGGGAGTTTAGCAGGGAGGGAGTTAGGGAGAGTGAGAAGAAGAGGGAGAGAGACAGATGAAGTGATGGAGGGAGGATGGGAAAGATAGAGGGTGAGAATGAGGGAGAGAGGGGGAGTGTGGAGGAAAGAGAGGAAGAAAGAATGGAAGGTTGGTTGGGTGGATGGGATGGAGGGTAGGAAGGAGGAAGGACGGGAGGGAATGTAGAGGGAAGGAGGGAAGGAGTGTAGGAAGGAGGGAGGGAGTGTAGGAAGGACTGGCTATAGGAAGAGGGTGGAGTGTAAGAGGGAGGGAGGATATATTGGTCTCGGGATAACCAATAAAATTTTACAATATCTCCCCCAACACCTTTTTACAAGCCGGGGACCTGGTCGACCACCTGTGAGGGGGGGGGGGGGGGGGAAGGTGAGGGAGAGAGGTGGTCACGGTCAATCGATGGAGAGTGCAACACCTCTATAATACTCCACTAAAACCAACGATATAGCCTCGATATAGCCCACTGCTGGTTCTTATAGGGGTATATGTGATTATGTAGTGTAGCTCCTCGTGGTATATCGTCTCGTTATGTACTGATGCTGTGACGGTTCAAATATACTGTTTATATATAAGAGTTACCATCACTGACTTGAGTTAGTTTAAGTGACCCAATACCTCAGAGGAGAGAATAAGGGTTAGGTTAGGTCAGGTCAGGTCAGGTCAAGTTAGGTTAGGTCTCGTGTTGGTCATTTATAGGTGCTGTTATATAAGGCAAAATATATCCCGCCATTACTGGACCCTTGAAACTAGTGAACTACGGGAGATAATTTATTTTAATAAAACTTTAAGGTGATGTATGTATGTATGTATGTATTTATGTATTATATTTATGTATGTATGTATGTATGTATGTATGTATGTATGTATAGCAGGATACTCTGAGAAGGGTTTAAAAGAGGGAGGAGTAGTGGCCAGGAGGAGGAGGACATTGAGGAGAGGAAGGAGAAGTAGGCAGTGGGGAGGAAGAGGAGGAAGAAGGAGGCTTGAGGGAGGATTCTCAGAAGTCAAGAGTAGTGAGGGGCTGTTCTTGAAAATTAAAAGGATTAGGGAAAGTGCCAGGTGAGGTCAGGTAAGGTTAGTCTCTCTCTCTCTCTCTCTCTCTCTCTCTCTCTCTCTCTCTCTCTCTCTCTCTCTCTCTCTCTCTCTCTCTCTCTCTCTGTATAGGAAGACACCTAGGTTGTTTACATAGGTGCTCAGACGTAAACAAGGAGAATAAAAAGACCTAATCTAACCCTAACATAACCTACTGTAATCTAATAACCTGACCTAACCTCACCTAACCTAATCTTGAAAGAGGATATACATATGAATTCCTTAAGCATAAATTATACATAGAAGATTTACCTATGAAATAAACCCCACAAAAAAGATTTAATACTGAACAAAGACTGTATACATAGGGATTTAAACCCAACAGATTATACATGAAAGGACTTAGGGATACACAAAGACTGTATACATAGGGATTTAATGGAAGTCAGATTACATGGAAAGTATTTAGTAAGACACAAAGACTGTATACACGAGGGATTTACCCAGGGATGAAAGAGAGTGTAGCGGATTACTGGATTACAGATGTGGTGAGCAGCTGCGTCTCTACCCCCCCCCCCCCCCCTCACCGGGCCAGCACGAAGCTAATTGGTGAATCTAATTTCAAGACGTGCACCTGGAGTGTTAGCTGATGATTATAGCTGTGTATTATAGCTGTGGTGGATTATTATAGCTGTGATGGATTATTATAGCTGTGAGAGATTATTATATATCTGTATTATAGCTCTATTATAACTGTGAGTAAGTATTATAGCTTTGCATTATAGCTCTGTGGGATATATTATAGGTGCGTGAATTATTGTAGCAGGTCGAAAGTGGGCGTTTCTTCTCCCTTAACCATATCCTCCCTGTCTCTTTCCCTTATCCTTCCTCTCCCTTCCTCTTGGTCTCCCTCCCTCCCCCCCTCCCCCCTCCCCCCTCTTCCCTCCTTTCCACCATTCCTCTGGGAGTTGTTCTCACTTTTGACCACTAGTTAAGGGGGACCACAGATGGGAGAGTGAAGGGTGAGGGAGGGAGAGTGTAGGGTGAGGGAGGGAGGGAGGGAGAGTGTAGGGTGAGGGAGGGAGAGTGTAGGGTGAGGGAGGGAGAGTGTAGGGTGAGGGAGGGAGGGAGAGTGTAGGGTGAGGGAGGGAGGGAGAGTGTAGGGTGAGGGAGGGAGAGTGTAGGGTGAGGGAGGGAGAGTGTAGGGTGAGGGAGGGAGGGAGAGTGTAGGGAGAGAGAGGGAGAGTGTAGGGTGAGGGAGGGAGGGAGAGTGTAGGGTGAGGGAGGGAGAGCGAGAGAGGAAAGAGGTGGGAGAGGGGAGGGAGAGTGAAAAGGTGTGTGAAAGGGATGGTTTACAAGAGGTGGAGGTAAGAGTGAATGTATGTTATGGCGGAAGGAGAGTAATTGGGAAGAGGAGGAGGAAGAGGGAATAGAAGAGGAAGGTGGAGAGGTGGGGGAAGAGAAGAGAAGAAAGAGGTGGAAGATGAGGGTAAATGGGGAAGTAGAGGAAGGTAGAGAAGAGAGATGTGGAGAAGTGGAAGAGAAGGGGAGGTGGAGAGGAGGAAGAGAAGAGATAGAAGGAGGAGAGAAAGAAGAGGAAAGGGAGAAGGAAGATAAGAATGAGTACAGGGAGAGGAAGAGAAGGAAGACTCGGAGTAGAAGAAGACAGGACAGAGAGAAAGAGGAGAAGAGGGAAGAATAAAAAACGAAAACAGGAGGGGGAAAGGAAGAGGACGGGAAGGAATGTAAAGGGGACGTCTCACCCCCACCCCATCCCACCCCCCAGGCGACACCAGCTGAGCAAGGAGAGAGAATAATCATCACCACCATCGCCATCATCATCACCATCATCACCACCATCATCACCACCATCACCGCCATCACCACCACCATCATCACCACCATCACCGCCACCACCATCATCACCACCATCACCGCCATCACCACCACCATCATCACCACCACCATCATCACCACCATCATCACCACCATCATCACCACCATCATCACCATCACCGCCATCACCACCACCATCATCACCACCACCACCATCACCACCATCATCACCATCATCACCACCATCACCACCATCATCACCATCATCACCACCACCACCATCACCATCATCATGTTCAACAATTATGTAAATGCCACTTGTGTGTGTGTGTGTGTGTGTGTGTGTGTGTGTGTGTGTGTGTGTGTGTGTGTGTGTGTGTGTGTGTGTGTGCAGTTGTATGTGGACTAGTGGAGGGAGGTACTGGGGCATGTACTGGTGAGCTGTTCGACTGGTAAGTTATTGTACGGAAAGGAGGGGACACACACACACACACACACACACACACACACACACACACACACACACACATACTGTATCAATAGCTCGACCAGACCCTAAGCACAATGTGATTTTCCAGCGTGTACAGCGGATCATAAACCCTCCCTCCCTTCTTTCCCTCTCCCTCCTTCCCTCCCTCCCCCCGTCTTCCCCCCCCCCTGCCTTCCTCCCTCCCTCCCTTCCTCTCTCCACCCCTCCCTCCCTCCACCCACCCCTCGTACACCTCCTTCTTTCCCTCCATCCACCCCTCTTACCCCTCCCTCCCTCCCTCTACCCCTACTACCCCTCCCTCCCTCCCTCCACCCCTACTACCCCTTCTACCCCTCCCTCTTCCCCTCCATCTACCCCTCCCTCCCTCCCTCCACCCCTACTACCCCTTCTACCCCTCCCTCTTCCCCTCCATCTACCCCTCCCTCCCTCCCTCCCTCTCATTCAAAGGTTATTGATCCATTGAATGATCTAGGGTATAGAAGGCGGGGTGGGGCAATATTGGGCACGTCTGTTTGGGGCAAGAGAGATAAAGGGTGAATGGATGTAGAGGCAATAAAGAAGGAATCAACGAGACGAGGAACCGAGGGTAAAACTCCGAGGCTGGACAATAGCGATGGTTTAGGTCACATGACACACACACACACACACACACACACACACACACACACACACACACACACACACACACACACACACACACACACACAGTTGCTGGGGAGAGGAGGAGGAAGGGTGGGGAGAGTGATGGAGGAGGGGAGGGGAGGTGGGAGAAGGATGGTGTAGATAGGGGAGATAGGAGAAGGATGGATATGAGAAGTGGGGTGATGTAGAGAAGGAAGAGGGGTGATGAAAGTGATGGGAGAGGGAAGGAGGTGTGGAGAGTGATGGGAGAGGGAAGGAGGTGAGGAGAGTGATGGGAGAGGGAAGGATGTGAGGAGAATGATGGGAGTAGGTAGAGAAGGAGGGGTGATGGGAAAGGGATGGGGAGATAACAAGGAGAAATAGGAGTGTAGGAGGGATGGGGAGATAAGGAAAAAGAGGACGATTAGCTAAAGAAAGAGAGGAGATGTGGGGAGGAAGGGAGATGGAACGGAATGGTGTACGTGATGGAATAGGGGGGGAGAGGAGGAATGAAGGGAGGTTGGGGAGAGGAAACGTCAGGAAGGGGAGGAATTATGAAAGAGGAGTTGGGAGAGGGGTGATATAATAGAGAAGGGGGAGGAGGAGGGGGAAGGGAAAGGGACAGGAGGGGGAGATTGAATAGTAAAGGGGAGGGAGGGGGAAGTAAATAGGGGAGGGAATCATATGAGAGAGAGAGAGAGAGAGAGAGAGAGAGAGAGAGAGAGAGAGAGAGAGAGAGAGAGAGAGAGAAATTGAATGGGGAGAAATAGGTTGAAATGAGAGATCGATCATTCTGGGGCAATAGGGAGGTTAATAGGGAGTTTAATGGGGAGGGAGAGAGAGTATCCCAAGTCCTTTCTCAGGTAACAATGGAGGTGAGTTAGAGGACGTTAAGGTAAATAGTGTTAAGGGGTAAGTTAATGGTATATGTTAAGGGCTAAGGGGTGATTTAATGGTAACTGATCCGAATTCAGGGGTAAGGAAATGTTGTAGTTAAGGGGAGACCTAATGGGACAAATGATGAGATTTAAGAGTTAAAATAAAGGTAAATGGTGAGTGTTAAGGGATGAAATAAAGGGTAAATTGTGAAAGTTAAAGGGTAAGGGGTTAAGGGGGATGTAGGGGTATCCCTACCAAGGCCCTGACAGCCCTGAATTATCACCAGGAGGCAGATGATTGTTAACAAGGGCTAGTTAGGAGGGTCGTTTAGAGGTGGGATGCGGGCGTAGGCGTGGTGGGGTGGGTATGGGCGTTGTGGGGTGGGTGTGGGCGTTGTGGGTTGGGGAGGCATAGGCGTAGTTATTGAGGTCAAGGAATGAATCTGAAATGAATGGAGAGAGAGAGAGAGAGAGAGAGAGAGAGAGAGAGAGAGAGAGAGAGAGAGAATAAAAGACGACGGATATAGAGAGAGAATAAACAGAGGGAGGGAGACAAAAGACAGAGGGTCAGGAGAGGCATAGAGGGAAGGAAAGAGGGAGGGAGGGAGGGAAGAGGGAAGGAGGGACGGGTGTTGAAGGATTATCCGGTACATTACACACATTCAATCATCAGATTCACATTGCTCCGTACGTTGAAATATCCTTAACTAACCTAACCTAACCTAATCTAACCTAACACTAGATGAAAATTCTCAAAAGTTCGTAAACCAAAAATATTTCCCCTCATCTCTACGTTAATATATCTTACAAGACCAAACCAACATTTATTCTCAATTGATCTTACGTGAAATTTTTCCACTTAATTGGTAGTATGAGAAGGTGTATTACCGGCCCACTTAACCGGCCACACAAAAGAGAGATTCTCAAAGGATCTCAGACCGAGTTTCTCCCGAAGTCGGTGACGTGAGAACCCAGGTAATGTGGCTTTCTCATAACCAAAAGAACACGTGGCTTTCTCATAACCAAGAGAACACGTGGCTTTCTCTATAGCCATAAGAACACGTAGCTTTCTCTATCGCCATAAGAACACGTGGCTTTCTCTATCGCCATAAGAACACGTAGCTTTCTCTATAACCAAAAGAACACGTAGCTTTCTCTATAACCAAGAGAACACGTGGCTTTCTCTATAATCAAAAGAACACGTAGCTTTCTCTATAACCAAAAGAACACGTAGCTTTTTCTATAACCAAAATATATATGGCTTGCTTGTTTTGTGAAATTAGGTTAGTGTTATAAATTAATATAGCATTAACAGGTGTACAAGACAGGTATAATGAGCTTGAAATATAATGTTTAATAGAAATTGTAATGGAGTTCTTGAACTATGTATTTGATTCAGAGTTACGATACATAATTGCACAGGCGATGGAGGTAGATAGATGCTCTCTCTCTCTCTCTCTCTCTCTCTCTCTCTCTCTCTCTCTCTCTCTCTCTCTCTCTCTCTCTCTCTCTCTCTCTCTCTCTCTCTCTCTCTCTCTCGAGCTATGAAGAGATTAGAGGGAAATGCGTGTACACAAGGGATTGTTAGGGGAAGAGGCGTGAGACGGAAGAGGAAAAATTGTCGGGATAAGGGAGAGAGAGAGAGAGAGGGAGAGAGAGAGAAGGGGGGAGGTAAGAGGCGAGGATAGGGAATGATGAGAGGAGGTAAAAGAAAGGGGAGAGGGAGAGGTTGATGGGGGAGAAGGAAGAGAGGCGATGATAAGGGAAAGGTGAGGGGGAAGGGGAGGGGAAGGGTGATGGGGTAAGGGAGAGAAGGGTGACGGGGGCGAGGAGGCTGTGAGGGGAGGGTGGGGGAGCCAGATTGATATGCAAGAATGCCACCAGCACGGCTACGATTTTCTGGGGGGGGGGGGAGTCATTTTTGTATAGTTATGTGTGTGTGTGTGTGTGTGTGTGTGTGTGTGTGTGTGTGTGTGTGTGTGTACAAATGTGAAAGGAAACTTTTCTACTGTATTGTTTGAAAGATTTATGTCTGGTTGGGTCAGGCCGTGCGTATAACAAGAGAGGCTGTATGTCACGGAGAAGACGAGTCTCTCTCTCTCTCTCTCTCTCTCTCTCTCTCTCTCTCTCTCTCTCTCTCTCTCTCTCTCTCTCTCTCCTGTGTTGGATATTCTCATATTTGTTTATGTAAATGAGGTCTGTGATTTTAATTCCAGGAAGAAGGTCATTAATGAGTTTTAAAGTGTGTGTGTGTGTGTGTGTGTGGGTGTGTGTGTGTGTGTGGGTGTGTGTGTGGGTGGGTGTGTGTGTGTGGGTGGGTGTGTGTGTGTGGGTGTGTGTGTGTGTGTGGGTGTGTGTGTGTGGGTGGGTGTGTGTGTGGGGGGGGGGGAGGTGGCAGGTGGACTTAGTGTTGACAAAAGTGATCACCTCCCTCACCTTGTTTTACCTGGTCCCTTCATCCCTCCTTCCCTTTCACATAAGGCATCCTCCCTCCCTCCCTCCCTCCCTCCCTCCCTCCTTCCTTCCTTCCCTTCCCTCTCTTCCTTCCTTCCCTCCCACATAAGGTATCCTCCCAGCCTCCCTCCCTCCTTCACACATAAAGCAACCCTCCTTCCCTCCTTCCCACATAAAGCAACCCTCCTTCCCTCATAAAGCAACCCTCCTTCCCTCCTTCCCACATAAAGCAACCCTCCTTCCCTCCTTCCCTCATCTCCCTTACCCCTCCCCCTCCCTCATCTTCCCAATCAACTCCCTCCCATAAAGGACATTTCATCTCCCTACTTCTCCCTCCCTCCCCTTCTCTCCCCACTCCCTTCTCCCCTCCCCCTCTCCCTGCCCCATATAAACCGTCTTACGTAAGAAATAAGTTCTATCTCTAAGACTCCTTGACATTAATACTCATCCAACGCCGAGGCTAATATTTCCTATTACTTTTATTATTTCTTTTTGTATGTACATATTTTTTTTTTCATTCTTCGTCTCTTTTTTGAGTTTAAGGTATTTTGATCAAGGTCTTTGTGAGTATGATTATTCTCGTGTGTGTGTGTGTGTGTGTGTGTGTGTGTGTGTGTGTGTGTGTGTGTGTGTGTGTGTGTGTGTGTGTGTGTGTGTGCGTGATAGGTAATATTTATTGAAGTTTATGAGTATACATAACGTAGTGTGTATTATTCCATCTAAGCAAACATAGATAAAACAACGTGAATTACTATATATTAAGAACCATACGTAATCTTGTGTGTATTAGCATATTTTAACAACCATATACAGTAATACATAGAGCAGCGTGTATTAATATATGTTAATAACCAAACATAATCTAGCAAGTAACTGTGTGTGTGTTGACGACAGAAGCAAGATGGTGACGTCTGGTCCTTACTCTCCCAGCAGGTGAGCTAGCCAGGCAGGTGAAGCAGGTGAGGTAGTCAGGCAGGTGAGGTAGCCAGGCAGGTGAGGTAGCCAGGCAGGTGAGGCAGCCAGGCAGGTGAGGCAGCCAGGCAGGTGAGACAGACCATCTACTGAATGTCTGGGTCCAGTTTTTGCTCAACGACTGGCCGACTCGATCATGAGGTGGTGGTCTGTAGGAGGGAGGGATGGTGGGAGGGAGGGATGGTGGGAGGGTGAAGTAGGAGGGGTTGGGAGGGGCTGAAGAGTGAGGTGGGAGGGAGGGTGAAGTAAGAGGGGCCGGGGCATGGGGTGGGTAGAGGTAGGGGGGGGGGGATGGGACAGTGAGTGGGCATTGGAGGAGGATGGTGTGTAAGGAGGGAGGGAGGGAGGGTGAAATGGGAGGGGCGGAGAGGGGCTGGGGGGATGGGACAGTGAGTGGGCAATGCATGATGCAACGGATGGGAGGAGGGTGGAAGGGACGGAGGGTAGGGGTGGGTTAAGGAATGGGGGAGGATGGGAGAGGGGGATTTGGACGCTACTGGTAAGGAGGTTAGGGCTGGTGAGGAGGGAGGGGAGAGAAGGAGGGAAAGGGGTAGCTGCTTGTGAGGTAAAAGGGAGGGAGGGTGGGGGGAAAGAAGGAGGGACGCTGCTGGGGAGAAGCTGAGAGAGGAGGGAGGGGTAGTCGAGAGAACACAGCTAGGACGGGTAGGGGGGTAAGGGGGGAGGGGGAGAATAAGACGCAGCTGGGGAGGGCATGGCGGGAGGGGGGAGGAAGAGACGCTGCTGGGGGGAGGTTGGAGAGAGAGAGAGAGAGAGAGAGAGAGAGAGAGAGAGAGAGAGAGAGAGACGTTGGCGAATGGGAAAGAAGATACAAATATTGGGGAGAGGAAGTATAGAGGGGAGGTAAGGAAGAAGGTGGGGTGGAGAAAGGAGATGAAACAAAAAATGGGGAGAAGGGGGAGGTGTGGGGGGGGGAGAAAGATGAGTAAAGACGGTGGGGAGGAGAAATGGATAATTAGAAGGAGGGAGGGGCAGGAGTAAGGAAGGGAGGGAGGTGAGGGTGGGGAAGGAGGAGGGAGGAGATGAAAGGACACAGACGGGGAGGTAAGAGAAGTGTAGGGAGGAGATAACCAAGTAAGGAAAAGAGGAAGGGGGAGAAGGAGGGGAGGGAAGGAGAGAGGGAGGGGGAGAAGGAGGGGGAGGGAGGGAATCCAAACACGTAGGTAATCCCTCCATACAAGGCCTGAGTTAAGCAAGATAAAGTGAGACAAAAACACGACGTACACACACACACACACACACACACACACACACACACACACACACACACACACACATGAAGGATTTAAAATATCTATTGCTGATTATTGTTATTTTTTTAATTATTATTATTAATATTATTTGTATTATTATTTATCCGAGTATCATCATTATTATTTATTATATTTAATAAAGATTAGATCGAGCATAACTCAGGATCAGGAACACAATGGGGCTTAAATGAGGGAACACACCAGGCGCACCTTAGTGAACACATACAAGGGGTGTAGGGAATGAAAGGTGACGTAACAGAATAGGTGAAGGTGACGTAACACACTAGGTGAAGATTTAAGACTTAGGAAACAGAGATAATAAAGAGGAGGAGGGGGAGGAGGAGGAGGAGGGGGGGGGGTTAGAGGTGAGGCAGGTGGCAGTAAGCTAATGGAGGTAGGCAGGTGGAGGTTAAGTGAGAGAGTAGAGAGAATAGGTGGTGTTGTAGGGGGGGGGGGGTAGGGAGGTGAGTGAGGCAGGTGAGAGTAGAGAGAATAGGTGGTGTTGTAGGGGGGGGGGGTAGAGAGGTGTGCGAGGCAGGTGGTGGTGGTGTGTGTGTGTGTGAGGCAGGTGTGTGTGTGTGTGTGTGTGGTAACGTAAGTATTTATAAGGATAATCTCCCTAACACTACAATCGTTAAGTACTACAACAACAACAGCCAATAACAACAACAACAACTTAAAACCCATAAAATAAGGCTTTTTATACCCTTAAGTCTTCCCCTAAGTCACAAGTCTTAAAGAATCCTTGGCTGTGGTCAGTAAGGTAGCCATACTTACGGCATCTTACGCCCCCCCCCCCCCCTCCTCGTTTAAGATATTGGACCCACGAGAGGGATAACAAAAGCTAAACAGTCATAGAAAACGGTCATGTAAGGAGCTACAAGAGGGAAAAACAGTCATAGAAAATGGCTCTTGAAAACAGTCATAGAAAACGGGACCGACGAGAGGGATAACTAAAGAAAATGGTCATTATAAGCTACAGAGAAGAGGCTTGAACTCTGTGTCATAAAAAAAAACTTGAACCACAGTCTAACTTTACTCCTCAGCACCCACTGGGACAGTAGGTAGGTAGGGCAATGGGGTTATGGGGTAGAATAAATGGGGAAGAAATTAGTCTTTAGGGGATAGATGGGTGTAGGGAGAGGGATAGATAAAGGGATAGAATACAGAAGAGGGACGAAATGGGATAGGAGTTAGAAGAAATGGGGAAGTGCTCTAAAAGGGATGGATGAAAGGAGAGGGGGGATAATGGGGAGATAGAATACAATAAAGGAGAGAAAATGGGATAGAGGATAGAAGAAATAGGAAAGCTAAGACTCTGAAGTAGAGGGGGAGGCAAAGATGGGAGAGGAGAATGGGATATATTAAAAAGAGTGGGATGGGAGGTGGGAAAGGGGGAAGATTCTGTTTAACTGGGAGAGGTATAGGAGGAGATGACGATGGTGTTCCTGAGTGATAGACGCAAATGATATCAAGGTGTTCGAGTCTGGATTATCTGGGAATGAACTGGAATATCTGGAATACGAAAAAGGTGAGGTTGAGATATCTGGAATACGAAAAAGGTGAGGTCAAATCTGGAATATCTGGAATATGGGAGGAAGGCGAGGTCGGGACTGGAATCGGGCCAAAATAAGGCAGGTCACTCGTAAAAGATGAATGACTCAAGTTGTGGTCTGGAATGTAAGATGAAATTCACTGGAAATCGTAAGTTGAGGGGAGGAGGGTGGGGGAGGAGAGATAGGTAGGAGGAGAGATGGGGACTAGGCAAGATGAGAAGAAGGAGAAGAGGAAGGAGGAGGAGGAGAAGGGGAGAATGTATGGAGGACAGGAGACTCGACGGCACCGGATGGAGGTCAGAGAGACTCCAGAGAAGTCGGATGGAGGTCAGAGATACCCCAGAGAGGCTAGAGAGACTCCAGAGAGGCCGGATGGAGGCCAGAGGAGACTACCTAGAGAGCTGTTATGCCAGAAGGTCGTATCCAACAGTGCCGCCGTAACTTGGTTGTTTTTATCGTGTCGGGGAATCCGAGGCCAAAGGTTTACAGCCCCTCACTCATGAGTTAATGACACCACACTAACTTCCTTTTTGTCCAATAACTTTTTTATGGCGCGAGTTTTGGAGCAACAATCGTACGCCAGGTCATTGTGTGTGTGTGTGTGTGTACAATTATGTTTTATATGTACTGAGAGGTAATGGGTTAGTCTACACGTATCTGGTGAAAATTATTATTATTATTATTATTATTATTATTATTATTATTATTATTATTATTATTATACAAAGCTATGTTTCATGTTTCTTAAAGACTCTCTCTATATTAATAAAAACATTACTTCTCGGTGCCTTTGCTTGCGGTAGACCACATTATAATTATATAGTCATAAAAGCAATATCACGTACCTCTTACGGGCTGTTATACTCTTGTCTAGGTTAAATCATTACGTTTGAGAGTTAATGAGACACAAAGTTCAAAACTAAATGACATGTTCAGAAACTACCTTGTGGGACTACTACCTGGGGTTAATTACTCTATTCTACCTGTACTGTTACCTGGTGGAACTCATTCTTCTTGTGCTGTTACCTGGAAGAGGAAGACACAGGATACATTGTAAGGAGGAATAGACAGGATACATTAAAGGGAGGGAGATAGGATACATTAAAGGGAGGGAGAGACAGGATACATTAAAGGTAGAGAGACAGGATACATTAAAGGGAGGGAGACACAGGATACATGAGAGGGAGGGAGGGAAGACACAGGATACATAGAAGGAAAGGAGACAGGATACAGCGTAGCAAGGGAAGACACATGCTACATCGTAAAGAGGAAAACAAAGGATACAGTGTAGGGTGGAGGACACAGGATACAGTGTAGGGTAGAGGACACAGGATACAGCGTAGGGTGTATAATGAATGTGTGTCCGGTGCGAGAGACACGTGTGTTATACCATCTGTCTGGCAGGATGTGGGCTGTTATTGTCTGTGAATACATCAACACCCAGTTAAAAGTGTGTGTGTGTGTGTGTGTGTGTGTGTGTGTGTGTGTGTGTGTGTGTGTGTGTGTGTGTGTGTGTGTGTGTGTGTGTGTGTGTGTATTGTTGCTTGGAGTACTTTAAAGACCTTGGCAATTGAAACACCTTAATACCTTATAAAAACTCCTCCTCCTCCTCCTCCTCACAGTCTGATGAATACGAGAAGATAAGAGGTTACAGCTATTGTGTATCAGTTGTTTGTCTTACCTGTGACCTTCACCTAAGAGGAGAAGCCACAACCTAACCTAACCTGAGCAGTAGTAGTTTAGATATTAATGTGTGGAGGTGAGAGTACGGGGGGGGGGGGGGGCAGGGGAGGGAATGTGAGACAGGGGAGGGCGAGCGAGGGGGGAGGGCGGACACTGTGTTGGATGGAGGAAATTAATACACTGTAGCTCCCCCAAGAGATACAACAACATCTGGGAGGTGTTGCTAAAGAGAGTTTGGAAAATGTTTGGAGGTGTGGGTCGTGGTCACCAACCCTCAGATCTGTGGAGAGCATTATTATTATTATTATTATTATTATTATTATTATTATTATTATTATTATTATTATTATTATTATCCACTAACACTTTATCTCTATTACAGGTGGACGTTGGATCACCGTCAGTAATTAAGGTGAGTGTCTCTCTATCCGTAGTCTTAACTCACTACTTTACCTGCCGAATACCTGTCACCATTACGTCACTCAGTCAGGTAGGAGCGTGATAAAGAACCACAGGTGGACGAAAAGGCTTTTGGAAACTGTAGGGAAAGAGAGTGATGTTTTTATTCCGTATGTAAGTAGAGTATAATAATTGGCGGGTGTTCTGTGTCTGTTGAAGCGTTAGATGTTTTGTGCTTGATGTCACTCTCTCACTTGGTCACTGACGGAGAGAAATTATTGACTTTGGGGTTTATAAGTGATTGGTTCTTTGGTGTGTGTGTGTGTGTGTGTGTGTGTGTGGTGTGTGTGTGTGTGTGTGTGTGTGTGTGTGTGTGTGTGTGTGTGTGCAGTATAAATTCCACGCTAAAATATATAAAAACGTAAATAAACAATAAAATATAGTTGTGTATCATGATTTTTTCTGATAATTAAAAACTAATTTGTCTCATTATTTAAAGATGAATAATTTTTTTAATCATCTGGACAATTATATAACAATAGGTGAAAAATATTTACTCGTCACCGAAAAAAAAGACATTTGAGTGAACTCCTTTAATAATGACTAACACACAGACACACACATAAAGTTTTTATAATCATTCATAAAATTAGTAAGTTAGCCAATTAATTATGTATTCATTTCATAATAATTATAACTTTAACTAGACAGTATTTTTCCCGACCCAGAATAGTTTTTGTATTTATGAATTTTTACAGTACAGTCAACTACTAAAGTCAGTTCACCTCTCCCACTGAACCACGAACCCCCGAGAGAACCTGAAGCAGTAGACTGATACATTATTCTATCCATAAATTCTTCGGGTTCATGAGTAAAGTGAAATATAATACTATTAACAGCTATAAAAAAAATATATTGCTAAAAAATACATAAATACAATCTAAATATTAAAACAGATACAACTTTAAGTGAATAAGAAACAAAATAAAGCAAGAATTATTTAGATATAGGCCTATAAATAAAACCTGAAAAATACAAAAAAGTAAAGGACAAAAATATTAAAGTAGATAAAATAATTGTGAAAAAAATATAAAAAGTAAACTAAAAGTATTATAAGGTTGGAAAAAGTTAGAGAAGGTCGATGGATATTTACGATGGTTAAATAATTTGTTGGTGGTCAGTAGACGGTGTGTTAAATTACCGTAAAGGGAGAAGGAGGAAGGAAGAGGAAGGAGGAGGAAAGGGTCAAGAGGAGGGAGGAGGAGGAGGAGGAGGAGTAAAGGGTTAGGCGTTGGGAAGAGGAGGGTAGGGTCAAGGGGAGGGAAGATGAAAAGGAAGGGAGGGGAAGAGGAAGGGAAGTGGACGGGGAGGAGGGAAGGAGGGGGATAAGAGAAGAGGGTGAAAATGGGAAGAGGACGGAAGAGAAAATGAGGAGGAGGAAGAGAAAAGGGGGCAGAAGAGGAAAAGGGTAAGAGGTTCGAGAATGAAGGAGGAAGAAGAAGGAAAGTAGGAAAGGGAAAAGAAAGAACGAAGAAAAGGAGGAGGGAATTAAAACTAAAGGGAGGAAAGATTTAACGGGAAATCAGGAAGAAGGAAGAAGAGTAACAGGAAGAGGAGGAACGAAGGGAGAGGAGGGAGGTAGGGAGGGAGGGAGAGGATTAGGAAGAAGGGAACAGGAAGGGACGGGGGGCGTAAGACGGTAAGTGTCGGAGGACAGAAGGTAGAAGGCGGTAGATTAAATTGACAGTAGGGAGACGGTGATGGCCAGGGGTAGGGGGGGGGGTAGATTTAGGAGGTAGAGAGGGGGGCGGTAGAGGGTAGGGAAAGGGATAAAGTAGATAGAGGGAAAGGAATAAAAGAGGAGGGAGGGGAATAGGGTGAGAGAGGGGGAGGGGTAGAAGGAAGGGGGGAGGCTGTTATCTCCTGTTGGCTCTGTTACCTTGTTGATACAGTGACGGGGGGTGATAGCAGTGATGGTGGTAGTGGTGTCAGAGGGTGATAGTGGTAGTAGTAGTGATTGTGTCGGTGGTGGTGCTGTCAAATGGTGGTAGTGGTGTTAGTAGTGATGGTGTCAGTAGTAGTGGCAGTAGTAGTGGTGGTGGTGGCAGTAGTAGTGGTGGGGAGCTGTAGTCAGCGCGGCGGCGTGTCGTTGTAACTCTCATCAAGGTCAGGTTCCAGGGTCACTTACCTGCCTGGCTGTCCACACGTCCTCACCACCTGCACCCACCTGCACCCACCTGTACCCACCTACACCACCCACAACTAGAGGCACCATCATTATCTCTCTCTCTCTCTCTCTCTCTCTCTCTCTCTCTCTCTCAAGTAATGAAGGAAAGAGCAATAAAGTAAGAGAGTTGGATATCCTTACTTCTGACCTCTCTCTTCCCTCTTCTCTCAACCCCTTCCTCTTCCCTACCTCCACCTCCCCTTCTCCCTCCTCTCCCCCTCTCCTTTTACTCTGCCTCTCACAACCCCCTCCCGCCCTCCCTCCTTCTTTCCCTCCCCTCCCCTCCCTTCCCTTCCCCTCCTCCTGAAGAAGTTCAATAAATAAAACTTTTACCGGAAACATCGAATGGGAAAAGTTGGATCCCAGAGTCTGTATTTTAATTAAGATGAGGACCTGAGGAGAGAGAGAGAGCGAGAGAGAGAGAGAGAGAGAGAGAGGCAGTTACCTATCCACTGTTACCTGTCCACTGTTACCTGTCCACTGGTACCTACCCACTGTTACCTGTCCATTGTTCGCTGTTACCTGTCTACTGTTACCTGTTACCTGTTCACTGTTACCTGTTCACTGTTACCCGAGGGAAACAATCATCGTACTGATAGTTCCTCTTAATGAGCGTCATTAAAACTTAAGTAACAATTAGATCATGTTTTGCCTCCCAATTAAGTCTTCGTCCATCCCCAGCTAAAAAATTCCTGAAAAAAATTTATGGTTTTTTTCTTCTATTCTCTGTTATGGGTCGAGCAACATGACAAGAGCAGTGTGTGTGTGTGTGTGTGTGTGTGTGTGTGTGTGTGACGTAATTTTTGCTACCATTATATCACTACTCCCACTACCATGACTACGACTACTAATAACATCGTTACCATCAATGCTACTACTACTACTATCACTACTACTACTACCACAACTAGTACCACCATCACCACTACCCGCAAAAAAAATATCTCATGGGTTAATTTTTGTCCTCACGTTCCCCGGGTCAAGAAAGTGCTATCCCTCACCTAAGTGGTAGAGAATATTAATAATTATCCCGAGCGAAGTCACGTCTCACTACCCTCCCTCCCTCCCTCCCTCCCTCCAACTACACCTCCAAACTTTCCTAGGATGACCTCCAATCCCTCTAGCCCCTCTCCAAGCACCGTTCCGACCCCCCTTTAACTAGCCTTCGACACCCCTTCAGTCCCCCTCCAAAACCACCCCTTACCTACCCTCCTCCAAGCAACCCATTCAAACCCATTCTCTAACCCCCTCCAAGCACACCTCCAACCTCTTCAGCACCAGATCTCCCCCCCCCCCCCCCTTGGCCACACCAAATTCTCCCTGCAATTCTCCCTCTCCCCCTTGTTCACACCAATCCAGGGAGTGTAAGAAGTGAGTGATTAAGGGAGGGAGGGAGGGAGGGAGGGAGGGAGAGAGAGACGGTAAAAATTCAGTGATTGAAGGGGGGAGAGAGGGAAGAATTCAGTGATTGATGAGGGAGAAAGGGGCAAAATTCAGTGTTTAAAGGAGGGAGAGAGGGAAGAATTCAGTGATTGAGGGAAGCGGGAGGGGGAGGGAGACGGGGAGAGGAAAGAATTCTGTGATTTAGAGAGGGAGGCGGGGAGGGAGGGAAGAAGGAAAGGAAAGTTGAAAATAAAAGGAGTTGATGGAAATTTACAATGCTCCATCTCATATAAACAACACAGGCATACAAACAATGATAAAAACAATTCGATCGTTACAAAGACGAAAAGAATTCGCAATGGGAATAATAAAATGCGACAGGCCAATAAACGGACATGAGAAGAGGGAATAAGACAACATTCTGATAGTTATTGGTTGTTTTAGAATCATAACAAACAACAGCTGGGTGGAGGCCTGTGTACCTGTTATAGAAAACGATGGTAAATAGTATTTCAAGGTGGGTCTATGTTATTTTAGATATGACCCAGTGAATGTGTTTGGATATGGTTAGGTTAGGTTAGATTAGGTTAGATTAGATTTGGTTAGGTCATATGCAGATTTTACACTCAGGATGACATAACACTAATAACAGCTTCACCTTGACATGTTATTAATATCAACATCTTTCATATCAAATTTAATATATGTTCGTCCGTCCGTCGTGGCTCATGTAGTAAATTGAATATATGGATCACCTGAAGATTCGTCCTCCCACCTGACAACGTACCCTGACCTAACCTAACCTAACCCTGACCTAACCTAACTTAAGGTAACGTAACCTTATTTAACCAAACTTAATAAAACCAAATACCCTCCTAACCTCTAACTAAACCTAACCTAACCTAACCTAACCTCAGATAACGTAAAACCACAGATAACTTAAAACCTAACCTAACCAGATAACGTAAAACCTAACCTAACCTAACCTAACCTTACGTAGCCTTACCAACATTTCCTTGTAAAAGATTAGAGATTAAAGATCACGATTGTCAAAAAAAAGATTCGAACCCTACATTTCCGTGCGGGAGATTAGAGATTGGCAACACGCTATACACCGATTCACACGTTGATTTTTTTTTCCTTTTAACTGGAAACGTGAGAACAGATCTGACTGACTCACTTAAGCTCTGGTGCAAACAAAAAAAAAAAACGATAGAGGAGACAAAATGGCGTTAATCGGCTCTTGAGACTTTACCTTACCCAGATGTATAAGAGACGAAGATGAAGATTCAAGATGGCGTCCCTTTCTACCTGAGACTTGACCTTAACTGGGTGCATTTTAATCAATTCTCTCTCTCTCTCTCTCTCTCTCTCTCTCTCTCTCTCTCTCTCTCATTACATTTATTTTGTGATTGTTTTGAAACAATTTAGATCGACAAACGGACAGACAGACAGACAGACAGACAGACAGACATACAAAAAGAAAGACAGACTGATACAGATACACAAACGGAAAGACATCCAGACTAAAAAACAGACAGACAGACAGACAGACAGACAGACAGACATCAGCGGGTCACAAACGGCTCATTAGATAAACACCTTTAATTGTGTTTTTTCTCCTTCGACGACCCTTAGTAATTAGTTTTGGTCGACTACCTGACTCACCTGCCGGGGTGTAGAGGTGTGTTGTAAGGGTGTAGAGGTGTTGTAGAGGTGTTGTGTGTTGTAAGGGTGTAGAGGTGTTGTAGAGGTGTTGTGTGTTGTAAGGGTGTAGAGGTGTTGTAGAGGTGTTGTGTGTTGTAAGGGTGTAGAGGTGTTGTAGAGGTGTTGTGTGTTGTAAGGGTGTAGAGGTGTTGTAGAGGTGTTGTGTTGTAAGGGTGTAGAGGTGTTGTAGAGGTGTTGTGTGTTGTAAGGGTGTAGAGGTGTTGTAGAGGTGTTGTGTGTTGTAAGGGTGTAGAGGTGTTGTAGAGGTGTTGTGTGTTGTAAGGGTGTAGAGGTGTTGTGTGTTGTAGAGGTGTTGTGTGTTGTAGAGGTGTTGTGTGTTGTAGAGGTGTGGCGCCAGCGCCGGAAAGACGCTGCCACCGCCCCTCCCGCACTAGATGTAGCCCTCCACACGTGCAACGTCTGTGGAAGGCCCTGCCGGTCCCGCATCGGCCTCTCGAGTCACCTCAGAGCTCACCAACGAAGGTGACATTCTTAATAACTCACATCATTGTATCACAGCTGGATGATCGTCATGCTCGATTCTGAGTGACAGTAAATTATTAATGTGCTGTAGAGGTGGGTGTAGCTGTGTTGATGAGATGTGTTATATGAGTGTAGTGGTATGTTGTAGAGAAATGGTGTTACGTAAGTGTAGTGGTGTTAAGTAGTGATGCGGTGTAGATCTACAGAAGTGAAGTGGCGTGTTGGAGAGGTGGAGTGGCTCTCATATTACAGGTATAGTGGCTCAAATTACGGAGACATAATGGCTCACGAACCTAACGTCACCTTACATGAAAACGGAGATTCTACTCCGTCACTATGACGCCATAACCCAGAATAGTCAGTTATTACCAGAGAGACAAGGACGCCACAACACCATTAACTACAACCCACAACACTACTCACTACATCTCACAACTTAATATCCAGTTATTCCCAGAAAGACATGCGCCAATACACCACTAAACTAGATTAAACCTCCTTAGGAAACCTGGACCAGTAAATTGAATTCCATAACCTTAGTACAGAACCAGTTATTGACACACACACACACACACACACACACACACACACACACACACACACACACACACACACACACACACCATTAAATCACCCCTCCTCCTCCTCCTCCCTTGCGATACATACACCACTAAACAGGACTCCATAAACCCACACAACAGAGGCGTGCAATTATTTGGCGAAACAGACGCCAATATGCCACTAACCTGACTCCATAAATAACCTGGCTCTCTCTCTCTCTCCCCGATGGACTTGACTCGACAGATATTGCCAATCAGAGTGGGCGGCTACACCTGGTTTTCCTCTGTAAACCGACGAACCAGGTATCTGATTGGGCCTGTCGTAGTGTGTTTGTTTTGGTCTCTCCGGAACGTCGGTCGCTCTGGTGAACACAAACACCGCCCCCCCCCCCCCCTTGCTGTAGTCTGGAGGGAGGGAAGGAGAGGGAGGGAAGACAGGGTAAGAGGGAGGGGAGGGAAGGAGGGAAGACAAGGTAGGAGGGAGGGAAGGGAGGGTGAAGAAGGAAAAAAATATGAGTGATTGGTAGGGGGAGCTGGATAGAGAGAGAGAGAGAGAGAGAGAGAGAGAGAGAGAGAGAGACGAAGTATATGCATGTGTGTAATAGAGAGAGAGCAAAAGGAAGAAAGACAGACGTGGACCAAAAAGACAGACAGACAGAGATAAATCAACCATCACAGCAAAAGGGGTCGTCCTCCTTACTACCTCAGACACACCACGGCCCAGAGACGGACGGTAACTCGGCCATCAACACAGAGACGGACGGTAACTCGGCCATCAACACAGAGACGAACGGTAACTCGGCCATCAACACAGAGACGAACGGTAACTCGGCCATCAACACAGAGACGGACGGTAACTCGGCCATATACGCTGGACAGCCTAAGTTGGCTGTCATTAGGAACTCTTCAAACAACTCTACCTTGGGTCACGACACCTCAATCCCCCAAGTTTTGCCACGCCTTAGGTCTTGTGGTCTTGTGGTCCTTCAAATGAATTCTTGTAATGAGAGAGGGGAGGTGGGCAGGTAATATTGTAAAGTGATTGAGTTCGTGTGTGTGTGTGTGTGTGTGTGTGTGTGTGTGTGTGTGTGTGTGTGTGTGTGTGTGTGTGTGTGTGTGTGTGTGTGTTTTAGTCCTTTTGGGCAAGAAGTCTTATACTCCCCAAGCTTCATCCATCCATCCACAAATCTAACAGTGGATCATCCCCGTGTTATTTTTCTTATTGTGGAATTTAGAAACGTAGTGCATTATTCCCTCCTTCCCTTCCCCTTCCCTCCCCTCTCCCATACTCCTCTCCCTTCCCCCTCTCCCTTCCCATCCCCTCCCATCCCCCTCTCTCTTCCTTTGTACCTCCCACAACTAATATACAAATCCCCTACATCCCTCTCCCACTTCCCTCCACCTCTTGCGTGCCTCAACAAATCTACTAATCCTCCCTCCCCCTCCATCCCCCACCCCCTTCCCCCTTTCCCCCCACCTAATCTACTAATCCCCCGGTCTCTCATCTCCCCTCCCGTCGAAACAAAAACTACATGTATCGGCCCCAACTTGCTTCATTATTTGTGTCATATTTTGGTGTACGTCTGTGCAGTAGAGGCGTTGGACTACCTACTAAAACGGAATGGTGTGTGTGTGTGTGTGTGTGTGTGTGTGTGTGTGTGTGTGTGTGTGTGTGTGTGTGTGTGTGTGTGTGTGTGTGTGTGTGTGTTTTACTCGTGGAATTTATTGCCTCTATTACCCCGTGTCTGTATTGATATTAATTAGAGCTGTGTGTGTGGGTGTGTGTGTGTGAGAGAGAGAGAGAGAGAGAGAGAGAGAGAGAGAGAGAGAGAGAGAGAGAGAGAGAGAGAGAGAGAGAGAGAGAGTACTAGCCAGCCAACACTAGCAGCATCAGCTCAGCATTGTTACAGTCATGACGTTGTTGTAGTGACGGCAGCTTACTAGTGTGTGTGTGTGTGTGTGTGTGTGTGTGTGTGTGTGTGTGTGTGTGTGTGTGTGCAGGTAATGTATTTCTCCTGGCTCTTTTATATATAATTATTTGTATATATTTTTGAACTAATTATGATGGGCTAACATTATCAATGACAATAACAACAAAAATACTACTACTACTACTACTACTACTACTACTACTACTACTACTACTACTACTACTAAATAACAGACAAAAATAAGTAAAAATCAATACAACATGAAAAGAGTTAAATAAAAATGGTCTAACACACACACACACACACACACACACACACACACACACACACACACACACACACACACACACACACACACACGATTTTCCCCTCACCCATCATGATAACTAATTAGCATATTTGTTAATGATATGCATAGGAGTTGTGGTATGTCCCGCCTCTACCCCTCACTTCTACCACCCCTCACTACTCCCCCACCTCACTACTCCCCCACCTCACCCCTCACTACTCCCCCACCCCTCATTACTCCCCCTCCCCCCTCTCCACTCCCTTCCCCCCTCAATATAATAACATGAATTATGTTTTCAATAAAAGAACAATAATATTATTCGATTAACTATATTGCCTACACTCTTGACTCAGTTATATTACCGCCGTGTGATGTGAGTAGATGGGTGGGTAAGGAGATGAGTAGAGGGGCAGAGGGTAGATGAGTAGATGGGTAGAGGGTAGATGAGTAGAGGGGTGGGTAAGGAGATGGGTAGAGGGGTGGGTAAGGAGATGAGTAGAGGGGTAGAGGGTAGATGAGTAGAGGGGTGGGTAAGGAGATGAGTAGAGGGGTGGGTAAGGAGATGAGTAGATGGGTAGAGGGTAGATGAGTAGATGGGTACAATGTTTTCTATGAAGGTTTCTGTTTATGGGTTGATAGGAACATACCTAATGAAAACTCTCATCACCTGAAGATTACCCTCCAGTTTATTGCACCCTAAGCTTAACCTACTACTACTACTTTTTTTTTTCAACGTGGCCTCCAGCCTCCCCCAATAGCCACACCTTCGCCACCATTTAATTACCTTAATATTAAATATCCTAGTACATATGTAGCTACCCTATCTGTGTTAAATTAGTTGAGCCGCAGATCTATGCGGCATTCAGTGACTGTAGCCTCATAGTCAATATCTGCAGCAGTTGTCGGAGTTGGGGCAGAAGCTCTCGTTCCCCTGAGGCAGAGCAAAGCCGACTGAAGGAGAGAGAAAGACAGTCGACATCTCATCCAGGCTGTAACGAAACTTCTGGGCTGCTGCTTCTGTTCGGAGATCAACTCCGCGAGTCTGGCGTAGAAACATCTTGCACTTGGGCCCATCCCACCAGAGGTTGTGAACACTAGAGGAGTGAAGCTGCCTTGATCAACGTTTTGGATTCTCTCCCCATATGCCCTTATCTTGTCGTTCTCGTTCCTCATATGTGCAGCACCGAGAGCTAGGTTACGGTGACATGCGGCCATGGGATCAAAAATCCTGATGTCGAAAAAAGCTCGCTGTCCCCGCGTCCTACTACTACTACTACTACTACTACTACTACTACTACTACTACTACTACTACTACTACTACTACTACTACTACTACTACTACTACTACTACTACTACTACTACTACTACTACTACTACTTTACTGTCACTCAGAATCGAGCATGACGATCATCCAGCTGTAATACAATGATGTGTGTTACTAAGGATGTCACTTTCGTTGGTGAGCTCTGAGGTGACTCGAGAGGCCGATACGGGACCGACAGCCGAACCCAACCCAACCCAACCCAACCCAACCCAACTCAACCAACCCAACCCAACCCAACCCAACCCAACCCAACTCAACCCAACCCAACTCAACCCAACCCAACCCAACTCAACTCGACGCAACCCAACTCAACCCGACCCAACTCAACCCAACCCAACTCAACCCGACGCAACCCAAAAAAGTTCTACAAGATACTTTTATCTGAAGGTCTACATAAGCTCTACAAGAGGATTTACCTGTAGCTATCGGCCTTTCCTACATCAGCCCAATTAGAGACTGGCGAAACCTGTGTTGAGGGAAAAAGGGAAAAAAATACTATACGGGGTGTGTGTGTGTGTGTGTGTGTGTGTGTGTGTGTGTGTGTGTGTGTGTGTGTGTGTGTGTGTGTGTGTGTGTGTGTGTGATTTTACCTGCGCCAGGATTAACTAGAAAAGTCTCTCTCTCTCTCTCTCTCTCTCTCTCTCTCTCTCTCTCTCTCTCTCTCTCTCTCTCTCATCAAAATACACCTCCCTCTCGTCATCTATCCTCTCTCCTCTATCCCCCCTCTCCATCCTTCCCTTCCCCACCCTCCCCCACTCATGTCGAGGGGTGTAGAGAGTGGGAAGTGTCGCTACACAGGTCACATTATTGTCCCAATCGTGTATGTAAAGGATAAAAGGAACTTGAAAACTGCTACTGTATATATTTGAGTATTTGGTGGGGGGGGGGGGGGTTGGCTGGTGTAGTGTAGTGGTTTGTGGTGGTATTATTATTATTATTTTTTTTTTTAATTGCTTTTAATATTATTGTTGTTATTATTATCATTATCATTCTTGTTATTGTTGTTGTTGTTCCCCCCCCCCCCCCCCACGCCATACATACACACAGACAGAAGAATTCCAGTCAAAACAGAAAGAGAGACCAAGCGACTCCCCTTCAAGGTAACAACTCCCTTCGTGATATAATTTAATGTGCAGGTGTGGCAGTTGGTATAATTAGCGTCCAGGTGATTATAGACGCGTGTGTATAATTTGGTGTCAACTTTGTCATACGCTACGGTAGGCAAGTTTCCGCAGATTATTAAGGAATTATTACCCCTTAAGCATGCCAGTGGGAGTTTGTCGAAATAATTCGTATAATTATCTTGGGTGTGTAATTATAGATCTATTTTTGTTAATGTTTTTAGTGTGTGTGTGTGTGTGTGTGTGTGTGTGTGTGTGTGTGTGTGTGTGTGTGTGTGTGTTGTTATTATTGTTCGTCTTTTATATCTTTTCCTTGCAACTATAATCTCTCTCTCTCTCTCTCTCTCTCTCTCTCTCTCTCTCTCTCTCTCTCTCTCTCTCTCTCTCTCTCTCTCTCATAAAAAAACGTTCTTTTAACCCCCCAAAAAATTACTTTATGGTTATGATACAAAACAGAGAGAGAGAGAGAGAGAGAGGGAGAGAGAGTGAGAGAGAGAGAGAGAGAGAGAGAGAGAGAGAGAGAGAGAGGAAGGGAAAAAAGTTAATCAGAGAATGGGTTGGAAGTGGTAGAGGCAGGAATAAGTCTCACTAAGTGGATTAAACTTTACGTCGAAACTGATAATGGTTTTTCCTCGAGTGCAAAAAACCGCCAAAAAAAAGACCGCCAAAAAGAGGGTAGGAATGGTTTTAGGAATCCCCCAATCACGAGAGTGTGGAGGGAGGGAAGGGAGGGAGGGATAGAGGGAGGGAGGGAGGGTGTGTAGTACGGACGAGAAGGGAGGGCAACTAGAGAGAAAGAAGGTAGGAAAAGGACGAAGAAGAGAGAGTAGAAGGAGGAAAGGAGCGGAAAGGGAAATAAGCATGGAGAGACAGAGGAAGGAAAAGGAAAAGGCAGGGGAAGAATGACAAAAAGCGAAGACGAGTAAAGTAGAGATGGAAGGAGCAAAGGAAGAAAGAAGGTGAGAAATAGAGGGTATAGGGAGGGAGGAAGGTATAGGGAGGGAGGAATACCACCAGAATATATATACAGTCTATGTATATAAATAACTACAAAGAGAACATTGCCAGCCGTAAAATTAGATTAAAGGATTAATTAACGTTTGAGAGAATTCGGCAAAAATCCAAATATGGGAAAGTAACAGGTGAGAGAGAGAGAGAGAGAGAGAGAGAGAGAGAGAGAGAGAGAGAGAGAGAGAGAGAGAGAGAGAGAGGACACTGATTGAGGCAGCTGGACACTGCAGAACACTACATGTCACTACAGGACACAGCAGGACACTTCAGGACACAGCAGAACACCACAGGATATACCAGGACACCAGGACACTACAGGACACAGCAGGACACTACAGGACACAGCAGGACACTGGAGGAGGCAGGCTCTTCCCACTACTCACCCAGATCGTCTTTCTGGGGAAACTTTTTCAATATTGTTACACTCGGGCGAGAGAAATTTTCATCAGAATGGAATGTGTGTTTTTTACAGGGGGGCGGGGCGGGGGGGCAGGCAGGATGTTTGTGTGTAAATAGGATGGGCTTACAATTCAATGCAATATATGTGTGTGTGTGTGTGTGTGTGTGTGTGTGTGTGTGTGTGTGTTGTAGAGAGATAGAGACGGCCATGAAATACATACATACATACATACATACATACATACACCTGAGAGACACAGTAAGGTAGCTCAGAGTGTGGACGAGACGCTCTCACACACGCAGCTATTAAACATAGTGTCATTAGGGCGGCTTAGTGTGTTGGGTGAGGGGGGTGTGAAGGCGGTGTGATGCCTGGCTACCCTGACCCGGGATGGTAATGAGAGAGAGAGAGAGAGAGAGAGAGAGAGAGAGAGAGAGAGAGAGAGAGATAATTGGCTGAACATACAGTCATTGGCTTCTCACAACAACACATTCTTCGTGGACACATCTTACTGCCTAGCCACTCAGGTGAAGCATCCCTCATGATAGCTGACCATAGCAATTTAATAACCAGTGATAAAAAGGTATAGAGGAAGGTTCTTCTCTAAACCCCCCCCCCCCCCCCCCCAGGCTCCCAAAGTGTCCACCTGAATATTAGACACCCGGTAAAAGTCTAGGGTGACTAATCTCCAGGTGACCCTAATTGGCCGTGCAGCACAATCTATGGATTATGGGTAATATATATTTGTATAGGAAGGGAATATACCTACCTGAATAGGATTAAACTCTATACTGTGTTTGTAATTAGTGAGATTAAAGCATTGTTAGTAATAAAAATACAATGAATTAATGAATAAATTAGGAAAAAAATGGGTGAATTATGCACCCCAAAAAAAATTAATTTTCATGAATTTTGTGGACGTGAAGAGACAGGTGTATTGTGGGAGATTTATATGAACGGGAGGAGGGAGGGTCGATTTACATGAACGGGAGGATGGTAGATTTATATGAACGGGAGGAGGGAGGGTCGAT
>CAUDMG010002087.1:410000-440000 GCA_958450375.1 Homarus gammarus | reverse complement strand
GACCGGGACGTGACATACACAACCATCATTTTTGTCACAGCTCATCCTCCACCACCACCAGGGCATGTTGACCTTGAGGTAACCCCACTGTAATACTTGACACAGCACTATATGATCTTCCCACAGCACTATATGATCTTCCCACAGCACCTAGGTTAACACAACACCTTCTCACAGCACCATAGGGTCTTCCCACAGTAATAGTTAACGTAGGGCCTTCCCACAGCACCATAGGTTAACATAGGGCCTTCTCACATCACCTCACAATAACACAACAGCTTCTCACATCACCTTCCCACAGCACCCCACGTTAACACAACACCTTCCCACAGCACCCCACGTTAACACAACACCTTCCCACATCACCCCTAACACAACACCTTCCCACATCACCCCACGTTAACAGAACACCTTCCCACATCACCCCACGTTAACACAACACCTTCCCACAGCACCCCACGTTAACACAACACCTTCCCACATCACCCCACGTTAACACAACACCTTCCCACATCACCCCACGTTAACACAACACCTTCCCACATCACCCCACGTTAACACAACACCTTCCCACAGCACCCCACCCCACCCATTCCCCAAATATGTAACTGTATATTTTCAGCCTTCTGGCTGCCAAGCTCTTTCAATAAACCGTTAATTATTATTATTATTATTATTATTATTTACACAACACCTTCCCACATCACCCCACGTTAACACAACACCTTCCCACAGCACCCCACGTTAACACAACACCTTCCCTTGTCACCCCACGTTAACACAACACCTTCCCACATCACCCCACGTTAACACAACACCTTCCCACAGCACCCCACGTTAACACAACACCTTCCCACAGCACCCCACGTTAACACAGCACCTTCCCACAGCACCCCACGTTAACACAACACCTTCCCACATCACCCCACGTTAACACAACACCTTCCCACAACACCCCACGTTAACACAACACCTTCCCACAGCACCCCACGTTAACACAACACCTTCCCACAGCACCCCACGTTAACACAACACCTTCCCACAGCACCCCACGTTAACACAGCACCTTCCCATATCACCCCACGTTAACATAGCTCCCTCCCACACACTCCCCTTTACTGCTGTGTTAACATACCTTACCACCACCTCTTTAGTATTAAAACTCTACTGTACCCCTGTATAAACACACGCACGTAATCTCTCCCCCTCTCCCTCTCCTCACATAACACCTTTCCCATCCCTCCCTCCTCTCTCCCACCCTTCTCCCTTTCTCTCTCTAAATTTAACTTAACTCTCCTTCTCCTCCTTTGTCCTCCTCCTTCTCCTCCGCCTTCTCCTCCGCCTTCTCCAACGCCTTCTCCTCCTACGCCTCCTCTTCCCTTCCTTTCCTCTTCTCTCCATTCCTATCCTATCATTTTATCTTCTTCTCTCCTGTCTTGCTCTTCTCTCATCTCCTCCTCTCCCTCTTGCTCCTCCTCCTCCTACTCCTCCTACTCCACTCCTCCCCTTGCTCCTATTCCTCCTCCTCTCTTTTGTTGTTAATCCTCCCTCCTCTTCTCCTCTCCTCTTCCTCCCCAGTTTTACGTTAATATCCCTGGAGCCATCGTCATTAACTTGGTGTTCTGTTACATGAAACGTGACGCTTCCCTTCACTGTTAAAGTTAGCCAAGTTTTTATTTTGGGGGTTTTCAGATAAATTTAAATTCCCTCGTTACCGTGACAACGAAATCTAACCTAACCTAACCTAACCTAACCTAACCTAACCTAACCTAACCTAACCTTACCTTACCTAACCTAACCTTACCTAACCTTACCTAACCTAACCTTACCTAACCTTACCTAACCTAACCTAACCTAACCTAACCTAACCTAACCTAACCTAACCTAACCTTACACCTAACCTAACCTAACCTTACCTAACCTAACCTAACCTAACCAAACACAATCCTTGCCCCCCCACCCCACCCCTTGCCCCTCCACCTCAACCCTTGCCCTCAGCGTCACGTGGCAATGACACACACCTGAACAACACGAGGCTTCTCTCCCAGGGTAATGACTTATGCATCCCTCTCACTCCCTCTCCTTCCCTCTCACTTCCTCTCCTTCCCTCTCACTCCCTCCTATTCACTTCCCTTTCACTTCCTCCCCATTCTTTCCTCTCACTCCTTCCCTTCCCTCTTACTCCCTCCTCTTCCCTTTCAGTCTCTCCTCTTCCCTCTCACTTCCTCCTCTTCCCCCTTACTGTCTCCCTCCCCTTTCTTTCTCTCCCTCCCCCTTCCCTTTCACTGCCTTCCCTCTAATTTCTGCCCGCCTTACTCCGTCTTCTCCTTCCTCCCTCCTTCCGTCCTTTTACCTTTCTCCTTCTCACCTCTCCCCTCTCATATCTTCTCTCCCTCCCTCCCTCCCTCATTCCCTCTCTCCTTCTTTTCTCTCCAAATCACTCTTCCATTCCCTCCCCTTTTTCTCCCTCCCTCCCTCCCTCCCCCCTCCCCCTCCCCCTCCCTCCCTCCCTCCCTCCCCCTCCCTCCCTCCCTCCCTCCCTCCCTCCCTCCCTCCCTCCCTTCCCTCCCTCTCTCCCTCATTATCAACAAAGCCTCGAGCCACTATGATATATTGTTACAAGACACCAAATTCTTCCTCTCACGTCTTCCCCCTCCCTCTCTCCATCCCTCCCTCCGCCCTCCCTCCTTCCCCTCTCTTTCTCTCCTTCCCTCCCCCCTCCCTCTCTCCATCCCTCCCTCCGCCCTCCCTCCTTCCCCTCTCTTTCTCTCCTTCCCTTCGATCTATTCCTCAAGTCCTCATCATCTCCCTCCTGGTCTGGTCTCCCTCTCTCTCCCTTTCTTTCACCCCTCCCTTTCCTTTCCCTCTTGTCCCTTTCAATCCCCTGACTTTCCTTTCCTCTATCCCTCTATTCCGTATTTAACACCCTGTGCCTCTCCCCCCCCCTCCCATCCAACCCTCTCTCCTTCCCTCTCACCCAACCCTCTCCACTACCTTTCACCCCCACTCAGTATTCTCCCCTCTCCCTCACACCTACCACTCTGTACATCCCTTCCTTCCCCACTTACCGTCTCATCTCCCCACCTCTCCTCTTACCTTCTCTCCCCTCCCCCACCTCCCCTCCCGGAGTCACAAGGGAAGGGTCAGGTTACTCCCCACAACACTTCCCATAGATTTACATTTTCATCATGAATTTACAAGTTTTACAGTCCTCTGATCAGGCCTCTTCCACTCTCTCTCTCTCTCTCTCTCTCTCTCTCTCTCTCTCTCTCTCTCTCTCTCTCTCTCTCTCTCTCTCTCGGCTATGGAGTAGTGGTATAAATTTCATCGTGTTTATTTTTCTTTATTTATACAATTTGTTGAACAATATTGATTAAGCTGTGCGTATGTGTGCACTTTTTGTGTATATACGTATGTGTGTGTGTGTTTGTAGCTTCTGTCCGTCTATCTATCTATCGCTGTCTGTCTGTCTGTCTGCCTGTCTGTGTGTCTGCCTGTCTGTCTGTCACAACACTTCAGGGAAACAGCTGGGCTACACACCTTGACTTGGCCACAATTTTCAAACATTTGGAGAAGTCTAGAAAAACAGACAGACTGACACAACCACAAGGCCGCGGAGGTCATAAAAAGGCGGGGATTAAGAGAGAAACTTCCCCCTCCCTTCCTTCTTTTCCTTCCCCCTTTCCTCACCTTTCCTCCCCACCCCCCCTCCCTGTTCCTTAGGTAGCGAAGGTATGGGGTGGTGAGGGAAGGTGTTAGGTTAGGTTAGGTTAGGTTTGGTTAGGTTACGGGAACTTCCACCTCCCTCCTCCGTTTCTTCCCAACCATACTCCCATTTCTTCATTACCACTACTCTCCCCATCACCACTACTCCCATCCATCACCACTACTCCCCTCCATCACCCCTACTCCCCTCCATCACCACAACTCCCCTCCATCACCACTACTCCCCCATCACCCCTACTCCCCCATCACCACTACTCTCCCCATCACCACTACTCCCATCCATCACCACTACTCCCCTCCATCACCTCTACTCCCCTCCATCACCTCTACTCCCCTCCATCACCACTACTCCTCCCCATCACCACTACTCCCCTCCATCACCACTACTCCCCTCCATCACCACTACTCCCCTCCATCACCTCTACTCCCCTCCATCACCTCTACTCCCCTCCATCACCTCTACTCCCCTCCATCACCACCATTATACTCCCCACATCACTACACTGTGTCATCCCCTAACCACTACCATTACCACTAAAAGCACTACCACCACTACCACCACTACCACTACTACCAACATTTTTTCCCAGCTACCATCACCGCCACTTCCCCATTACCACCTCCACCACTTCCTCTCTCTCTCCCTCACCACTTACCCTGCCATTCCCTCACCTGTGCAAGGAAAGGGGGTGTGAGAAAAGGAGGATGGAGGCACGGTAGAGAGAAGGAATGGATGAAGGAAGGGAGAGAAGAAGGAAAAGAGGGAAGGATGGAGGAAAAAAGGGTAGGACGAAAGGAGGGAGGAATGGAAGAAGGGAGAGAAGGAAGGGAGAAAGGGTAAAGGGAGGTTAATTAGTTTAATAACTTTATTGACAATTTTGCCTAATGTGAGTAGTTGAGAAGGGAGAGTTGGGCGAAGGTTAAAGGGAGGGATGGGGGACGGACGGAAGTTAAAGGGAGGAAAAAGGGAAAGGATGGAGAAATGGAAACGGAGAAAGGGAGGAAGTGAGAAAGAGGTAAATGAAGAGAATGAAGGAATGAAATGTTTAACAAGAGGGAGGGAAGGAGGTTAACAGGAGAGAGAGGGGGGAAGAAGGAAAATCAAAGAATGGGGGGAGGAAGGAGAGAAGGAAGGGAGAGGAGGGAATAGGGCTAAAAGGAGGGAGGGGGATGAAGGGAGGGAGAAGAGGCTTAAGAGGAGGGAGGGGTGAGAGGAGAGTACCAGGTGGGTAAGCAGAGTAAAACAGTCTTGTCGACCAATAATGTGGCCAGACTGAACATGAGACCTGACTGAACATACTCCGTTGAGGGTCCAGGCGAGAGAGAGAGAGAGAGAGAGAGAGCGCCCTTTATAGAAGAAGGTACAGTAAGACAACACTCACTGAATGCCGCATAGATCTGTAGCTTAACTAACTCACCTAAGGTAGCTACTTTTGAATTAGGATATTTAAGTAATAAAATGTGTACCAGTAGTAGTAGTAGTAATAGTATAATAGTACCATATATAACCATCCTCCTCGTCACTACCAGCCACACAGCCACCATCATCTCTCAGCCACAGTGTACACATATCACCTTACATCAACAGGCAACGTGTAAGTGTTCCATTATCGTTCTTGAGGTTAACCTTCTTGTCCCCAGAGTTAAAAATACCTGGATGGTGTAGCTAATGTCGCCAATTCCACCAACAGCGTCACTACCACTACTTTTGTTACTACTACTACTTTTTTTTTTTTTTTTTTTTTTTTTTTTTTTTTTTTTAAACATGGCCTCCAGCCTCCTCCAACAGCCACACCTTCGCCACCATTTAATTACCTTAATATTAAATATCCTAATACATTTGTAACTATCCTATCCTACCACTACTACTACTATTCGTACCTGTATCATTCACTACCAACATCACCATCATCATTTTTATCATCTCCACTACCATCAATATTACTACTACCATCCTTTCCACCACTACCACCATTACCACCACTCCCATTATTTCTACCACTACCATTATTTCCACCACTACCATCATTACTACTAATACTTCCCTCTCACAAAAGTTTCCTACCACAAATCCAACCACCATTTTGCTACCTAACCACAATCACCTCTCTAGTCCCGCCCCCCCCTCTCCACCACAACCTCTCCACCCACCCACCACTATCACCACTTCCTCCCCTCACCACATCCACTTCCCTCGTCACACCACTCCCCCACCTCTCACACCCCTCCCCCCCCTCGTCACACACCCTCTTCACGACAACCTCCCCCCTCACCATAACCCCTCACCATCACCACAATCACCACCATCTTCTTTCCTCCCATTACCTACCTATTCCTCTCACTATACCTCTCTCTCCCTCTTTACACATACTCCCCCCCCCTTTTGAATACACCCCTCCCCCATACACCCCCCTTTTCCTACACCTCCCCTCTTGTACACCCTCAAGCTTCCTACACTCCCCCTCCCCTCTCCCCTTCCTCCCCCCTTCCTCCCCCCTTCCCTTCTCCCCTCCCCCTCCCTCTTACACCCTCAACCCCCCCACCACACACCCCTCCTACCCCCTCCATCACAACAGATAAGCCATCAATACCACCAGTCTGGCATGTTAGACACCGAGTCACTAAATAAACAGAGGAGCAGAGGTGAGCGTGGCTGCGTGACATCCATGACAGTTACCATGACAGGTCAGAAAAGCCTCATGACAGGCCTTTTGTTTAGAATTTCTTAGTGGGTTGCCGACGTCCCTCACAGCTGGTCTTAATGTCCGGTATGACAGCTGCAGGTGGTGTGAGTTTCTTGTAGGTGAGATCCTCTGTGCTGATAGTATGGTGGTGGTGGTAGTGATGGTGGTGGGGGAGGTGGTGGTGGTGGTGGTGGTGGTGGTAGTAGTGGTGGTGGTGGTGGTAGTGGTGGTGGTGGTGGTGGTAGTGGTGGTAGTGGTGGTGGTGGTAGTGGTGGTGATGGTAGTGATGGTGGTGGTGGTGGTGATGGTGGGGGAGGTGGTGGTGGTGGTGTTGGTGGTGGTGGTGGTGGTGGTGGTGATGGTGATGGTGGTGGTGGTGGTAGTAGTTCTGATAGTAGTGGTAGTGATGGTGATGATAGTGAAGTGAGTTTTAGACAGTACCATTAGCCTGTGATAATACAAACCTCCCCTCTAACACAAAAAAAGACCACAAGGTAGAAATCACAAAGAATCAATGTCAAGACTTCACTGGCCATTTATAGCCTTATACACTAAACACCTGGTTGACTACATAAACTACATAACCTCACATATCCTTGACATATTAGTTGACCTGGTACAAAATGTGGATACAGTCTCAAAATATCAATTGTAATCCATTTTGCATTCGTGTTGAGAGATTGTACAGTCAGGGTCAAAAGTTTATACCCTCCCAAAGTGAAGCAGTATCGACCCCAATGAGACGAAACACTAAACCCCGCACCAGATGACCGTCAGGGTAAGTCAGTTTGGAGACTCATTCCCCTGACTCAGTTTCATCACGGGGGTTAATGTTTTGTTAGGTAAGGCGCAGAAGAATAGAAAAGAGAGAGGAATAGAGGAACGAGTGAAGGAAAAACAGAACAGGAACAAATGGGAATACAGGAAGAGGGAGGAGGGACAGATGACGGAAATGAAGGAAAGAGACAGAAAAAAAAAAGATTGAAAGAAGGGGACAGGGAGGGAGAGAGAGAAAGGTGGGTGTGCGTGACAGGCCGTGACAGCTGTACAGACGGGCCGTGACACTCTCATTTTTCCTCCCTAGGTAGGTGTGTCCCTCCCTAGGTGAGGTATACAGCTGTTGTTGTGTCTCTCTTGCCTCCCTCGCCCCTACCCTCGTAAATTACCTTCAGTGTGGGCGTACAACATAACAGTATACTTGTGCTTTGAGGTTAAAACATAGTAGGATTATGTGCTTTGAGGCTAAAACACAACACGATATATGTGCTTTGAGGTTAAAACACAACAAGATATATGTGCTTTGAGGTTAAAACACAACAGATCATATATGTGCTTTGAGGTTAAAACACAACAGATTATATATGCTTTAAGGTTAAAACACAGTACTACACATATATACACTGTAAGCTCGTCAGTAGAGTTCAGAATGAGAGAGTTTGTCTAGATATATTTACCCAGTCGCAAGATTCCGGGGCAAACGCTGTAATTCCCTACGTCATGACCCTATGATAAGAGGTGAAGCCTTAACTGGTTCACAAAGTTTATTGAGAAATACCGGTGTAAGTAGAGAGCCAGGTATAAAGTACAGGTACAGTAATTACAGCTTGGTGCCTGTAATTTCCACACGTTTGACCACCCCCCCCCCCCCTTCCTCCTCCTGAAAGCATATTATGAAAGAAATCTTGTGTGTGTGTGTGTGTGTGTGTGTGTGTGTGTGTGTGTGTGTGTGTGTGTGTGTGTGTGTGTGTTCACTATCACCACTGCCACGACACAATCACCATCACCACCACCACAACACCATACCATGACTACCACAGCCAAAATCTATATAAATAAACACTATTTTCTGGCTGTGCTTTGAATCCTCCAAAAAAAAATCCTTCATTGTGATCGTTGTGCTAAAGCGTCTTGGTAGATCAGGAGACGATGCACAGGTGAGCGAGAGACGATGCACAGGTGAGCGAGAGACGATACACAGGTGAGCGAGAGACGATACACAGGTGAGCGAGAGAGATACACAGGTGAGCGAGAGACGATACACAGGTGAGCGAGAGACATACACAGGTGAGCGAGAGACGATACACAGGTGAGCGAGAGACGATACACAGGTGAGCGAGAGACGATACACAGGTGAGCGAGAGACGATACACCTGTAAGCGAGAGACCTACACAGGTGAGCGAGAGACATACACCTGTCCGCCCACGTCTCTCTACCTGGTCGCCTCGTATCAGCTTAAACAGGAGGAAACCCACAGGCGACGGGTGTGGGTGTTAGTCATCCCTGAGACACACACACACCTGACTGATGCTGGAGACACACACACCTGACTGCTACTATGTGTGTGTGTGTGTGTGAGTGTGTGTGTGTGTGTGAGAGTGTGTGTGTGTTTCTTTACCCTGTGGTTTATTTCTCGGGCTTTAGACACACACACACACACACACACACACACACACACACACACACACACACACACGTTAAGAGGGTTTGCTATACCCGTGTCTTTATTGAGCAGTCCGTTATTGATAGATCTTACTGTATCCATTTCCTTAATCCTATTAACATCATCCGTAAACAAGAACACGACTGTAGGTCTGGTAAAAAAACAATTGTAAATACAGAAAATTTATCTCATCAGTGGTACAGTTTAGGTTAGGTTAGGTTAGGTTAGGTTAGGTTAGGTTAGGTTACAAAAAATGCATCTGTAGTATCATCCTCGCCATTTTAACAAGTCAGGGCGAGGCCGTTGTGGTGGCAGTAACTGGGTCAACAGTTAGCTAACAGGATCAAGCCCACAGTTGGTTACACAGCCATTCTCTTTAACATTCCTGTGGTACTACTGGCGCTGAGTCTTGGGAGAGCCAAGTTGTGAGAGTCTTCACTGAACACGTAATCAACGCTACGAGACTCCTTAAGAGGCTTCATAGTTCTTTGGGTTCCCATTCCCTGAGGTTCGGACCGCTGGTGTCGTCTCTCTTACCGAAGACGTGAGAAGGCATATAACTGGTTCACTTAACCCTCTGAAGACGATGGCTGAACCCTTTAGTGATTTTTAACCCTTTGAGGACGATGATGGTTTAACTCTTTGAGGACGACGGTTTAACCCTTTGAAGATGATGGCTTAGCCCTTTGAGGACGACGGTTTAACCCTTTAAGGATGATGGTTTAACCCTTTAAGGACGATGATGGGTTAACCTTTTGAAGAATATGCGTTAGCCCTTCGAGGACGATGGTTTAACCTCTTTGGCGATGTGTGTGTGTGTGTGTGTGTGTGTGTGTGTGTGTGTGTGTGTGTGTGTGTGTGTGTGTGTGTGTGTGTGTGTGTGTATAACAAACACCACAACTAATTGAGTGAAAACTCCATATAACGGACTTCTCCTTCCATTTAATCCGTTAAATAAGTATATCATATTTAATAGACCCTCAATATAACGGACTTTCCTCTCCATTTGGTCCGTTATAGAGACGTTACACTGTATACTACTCAATAACCACCGATCACAGCAGAGGCCCAGAGGTTGTGTGTACAGTAGTGGCCAAGGGGGGAGTGCACATCTCTCTCTCTCTCTCTCTCTCCAACACTGTATCAGGTATTATATAAAGCTCCTATAAGTACTCCTCTTCTCCTTGCGGTATAATGACCTTTTATATATCATCTGGCCAGCCTGATGGTTATAGCCGGATATAATGATCTTCCTTCTAGTCTATGAGTTATGAATTAATTTCCTTTATCTCTATAAAGGTTATTTTATGTACAGTACTTTTTCCCTGTTTTATTGTGTTATTTTTTGTTATGATTATTATTATTGTTGTTGTTATTATTGTTGTTATGGTTGTTATTGTTGTTGTTGACCTTCTTTTTCCTTCAATATTTTCATCTTTTGTCGTTATTTTACGTGAGTCCTTTAAGCCTGACGGGCCCATTAGAGTGAACAAAGAACACTGCACTCTGATCAATGAATACACAAATAAACAATATGGCTGGCACTGCACTGGACTGCCTCCCCTTCCTCAACTGTATATAGTCAGGTACTGTACACATCAACAGCTAGGTCGACTAAGGGTGCCACAATTACTCTTAGGACAGGATACGAGTATTGTGTCCACTCAGTCACCACACCCGGGACATCTTAGCTAATAGAGTCTTCATCATAAATAGTTAACTCTAATATTCTTCTTCATGTTAAAAGGAAAAATTTAGAACGATTTAATCCAATAATTATCTCGTGAGTGAGTGAGTGTCAGTCAATGAGTGAGTCAGTGAGTTAGTCTACTGTATCTGTGAGTCAGTGAATGAGTCAGTATTATTATTTAAAGATAATCTTGACACAGCTAAATATAATCTATTAATAATATATATAAAAAAATAGAAGCTTTGGTTTAACTCTGACATGACCAAATATGACTTGTTAATTTAACCCGGACTTCAGGATGAATTATAATTAATCAAGGAGGATTAAGTGGATGGCTGTATGAGAATATTATACATACATACATACATACATGCATACATACATACATACATACATACATACATACATACATACATACATACATATTACTTATTTTTTCAATATATATATTTTAATTCCTGTGTCCTATATCGCCTGTTTTAGTGTTTCATATTAACTACATATGAACTATAATACAGCTACAGCGCTTATATAAAGAAATGTTTTAATTACATTAGTACGTGTAGTGTGTTAACTAAAACTCCATTTATTATGTTTAATAGTAGTTACATTTCTATTACATACATTTTGTAATTGTATTTTGTAATTATGTGGAGTAGTTAAAATTTCTCTGTTTCATTTATTATACATTATATTTAAAATTGAAGTGTATAATTAACACTGTATCTAATAATAATAATAATAATAATAATAATAATAATAATAATGGTATGTCATTACAACAGTACAGTACAGTTAGTTCCATCATCAACACAGGGTAACATTGGGTACCACGGTAACACTGGGTACCACGGTAACACTGGGTAACACGGTAACATAGGGTAACACGGTGACACAGGGTAACACGGTAACACAGGGTAACACGGTAACACTGGGTAACACGGCTACTGTAGCTCAGACTAAGTGCCCCACATTCCCTGCCTCTGTGGTGTACCTGCCAGCAGTCACCTCTCCAGCAATATCGGACGCTTGTGTTAATAAAGTCTCTTCTATCTTTCCAGGGCTGACTGATAAGCGGGTCACGTCACGCCGGGGTCCTGGAATAACCGCGGGGCTCCACAATATTGCCAGCCAGGAGTGCCAGGCAAGACTGACTCCAGCGTTCATAACGTACCCTCGTCCTCCCCCTCCTCCTCCTACACCTCCTGATGCTCTGCCGGTCTCTGACTTTGAATGAAACACGCGGAAAAATGATTGTCTGACAAGAACACCAAAAGGCATTCGGAGATCAAAGGTCGGTGGCTCACGTCTGATGGTCGAGAACCAGATTACCAGATATTATGAATTAAGCGGTCGAGCAGGAGGCCGTCTCTTGCGTTTATGCCTTCAGACATCTGGTCTTAGAGACTCCAGCTGGTTTAGGCTGTAGAAGCTGGAGCTTTACTTCCTCAATCTGTGAAGGTATTGAAATATAACCTGGTGTTCTGAAGCCACACGACTGTACTATTAAATAATTGGGAAGTGAAGTATTTGCTCCTTCAGAAGACAAAGCCCTCAAGTGGCCTCAGTCAGTTTACGGAGGAGACATCTTACAGCTGCTTACTCACCTGAACGAGGCTGAGAATGTCCCCACGCAGAAGGCGACGCAGTAGAAGATAGCACCAGCAAAACACCCCCCTCCCCTCCCATCCTGAACCTAACCACGTCTGCTGCTGTCATGGAGTTTGTACACAAAACCTCCTCTTGCACCCTCGCCTCCTGCCCTCTCTCCTTGAACAGATATTTTTCTACTCAGACGAGACCTACTCACAACACCGCCACCCAAACCAAAACAATGACAAGGGGACCAGAAATCCGCCGATCGCAGACGCTGCGACATTCAAGCGGGAGTTCTTCACGGACTCTCTCCTCCCTAAATCCTTTCCCGACGAACCCTTCCACGGTGTGTCTCCTTCACGTACTAGCGCTTTTAGTACTGGTGCCTCAGGTGATGTCCTTCGCGACATCCTCCTTCATATCACCCCGCCTGACGTCCTTCGGCTCCTGGGAACACGAGGCGTGGCTGGAGGAGCACGGAGCCTTTGTGGTGCAGTGGACACCACGAGAGGAGAACATTGAGTTCAGGGTGACAGCGAGAACAACGGGTTACATCGGGTTTGGCCTCTCCTCCAAACCCAGGATGGACGGCGCAGATATCGTCGTTGGGTGAGTGTTGTCTCTGTCCAGTTACTGTCCCATTCACTATCCATCCATCCCTCCCTTCCTCCATCCCTCCGTCAGATCTCTCCATACAACCACCACAGACTAGTTGACAATGGACGCGTGTGATGGCTATTGTGGCGTCAGTCTCATACATCTGTTTGGATATAAACGTTGCCTCAGTCCGCCCATCGTCAACCTGGTCTTCCCGGTGCACCAACATGTTACAACACACTATGAGGTGATTGTATCATGTACTGTCACCTGCCGCTGTGGCTCACTAGTTGAGGAGGATGTAAGAGTTTTGTGGTCATATGTACCTGTACCTGTATGTATGTATGTATGTATGTATGTATGTATGTATGTATGTATGTATGTATGTACAGTATGTATGTATGTATGTATGTAAGTATCATCATGACAACCCGGGGGGACCTCTTTGATGATGAGATAATAATTAACGGGAGTCACACCTTAGCAACAGGCAGGTGAAAGAGGAAGTAGAGAGAGGGAAGAATTGAGCCTCTCTCCTCAGGTGAATTATTTCAACTTCACAGACTGTCAAAGATTCCTCGTAAATAATGAGATTTAAAAGGTCATATAATTTTTTTGAGTTATGTTTCTTGTTAATATTTCCGAGACATTTAATGGGTCACCTGAAGATTAGCCCCCAGCTTATTACACCTGGAGATTACCCACCCTAACGCTAACCTAACCTAACCTAACCTAACCGAAGCCCACCAGGTAGCGTAGGGTGTTTAATCATCAGGTGAAATAAGCAGTATAGGTACTCGTGGGCATGTGCTGATTCCGAATTTTATGATATACGATTCGATTGCAGGGTAATTTGTGGTCGTAATGACGCTTGCAAATTATTATTTATATTTCAGTGCTAATTACTCGCCAACTATGGGTTTCTGAGGTGTGATTTTAGTGTTTTTATGTTATTCTGGGAGTTAAACCCTGTGTTACCACAGCCTGTGATCCCACTTGGACTTACCCAACCTTTGTTAATTCCCAAGTGACCCACTGCCACACAGCAGCTGATTCATCAAACAGACCCCGCCCAACTCACACAAGTTAAAATGTTTATATTGTTGACTATATATACTTACTTCACTCTTACGTTTTCGTAGTTACTTACTCTTAGGTGATGAAACAGTAACGAATTGTGTGTGAAGATTATACTTTAAATAAATATTGCTTTACCCACCATAAAGTGGCTGCATCTACCTGAACCGCGGGCCACATTAAATAGTCTTTCTCAATCACTCCGTGGGCCGCACAAACACATGGTTCGGTCCGCGGGTTGTCTATGTCTGGTCTATGCCTCAGTGAGTAGTCAACAAATGTAGTGTGTGTGTGTGTGTGTGTGTGTGTGTTGCTCTAAGACCCCATTCCCAGCCATCACCCATCCCTCACCCACCCTTCACCCTCACACCTCACCCACCCTTCACCCTCACACCTCACCCACCCCTCACCCACTCACTCAACCACCTCCTCCTCCTACAGATGGGTGCACTCCGGCAAGGCTTACCTACAGGATCGTCATGGACACGGCAATCAAGAGCCTTCAGTGGATGACCAGCGCGATTGGATGTTGGTGGGCGGCTACGAGAATGACACCCACACTGTGCTGATCATGTCCCGCCCCTACAACACCTGTGACAAGCAAGACCATGTCATCTCCGTGAGTACCTGAGTGATTGTGGGTTTTTTTTCTCTGTTTAACGCGACCCATGTCATTTCCGTGAGTACTTGAGCGACAGTACTCACTTAGGACGAATTATGTTAATCTTTGTGAGTACTTTAGCGACAGTAATCACTTAAGACGACCTACAGTATGTCATCTCCGTGAGTACTTTAGCGACAGTACTCACTAAAGAAGACGCATGTCATCTCCTTGGGTACATTAGCGACTGTACTTAGCTGCTTACACGACCATGTGACCCCATACGTCCCTAAATGATAATCTTTATATTTTACACAACGAAACTTACCTAATTCGACCGGGTTATCTTCTGGAGTGGGCAACCTGCACGATTTTACTTACTTAACCCGATACTCTGCTTAATTCAGTATATATTTAACTTTTTTTTTTAGTTTATTTAACCTCTATTAACTTAAATTTATCCAAAAATACTTGATCGAGTGTATAGCAAACGCTGTTAGTATTCCAAGCGAGGTGACATTTGCTTCAATTAACATAGTTATCCCTTCCATTTTCTCTGGTGGATATGTGGTTTTAGAAAATGGATAGAGTGATATATCGAGGGAAACTTTTTTATTTATGATTTTTTTATCACTCGTCAGTTTACTAGCTTGTTCGGGTGTTTGGGCGGTTTAGTGTATTCATAACCCAGGAGGAACAATGGGGCGTTCGTGTATATACTAGTTCATTATCCCAGACGGTGTAAATCAACTTACACTAACGTCACCGTGTGGTAGTACTGGATAGTGTTTGTTTAGTCATCTTATCGTCTATTAATGGGTGGTTTTAAACTCCTGTTTCGTTGTTCCTTTGCGTTATTGTACATTGTGTTATCTTACAGCCCCTCTTACTCCCCCTCCCACTCCCTCTCGACCACTCTCAGTTAGTTACCCCTTTCACCACTACCCTTCCATCTCTCTCAGCCGTCTCACCTTCACCCAATCTCCCCCACCCCCCATTACCTCACCCCTCTTAGTCTCCCTCACCGTCAATCCCCATCACTCACCCCTCTTACTCACCCTAGGTTCTTCTCGACCTTTTTCCCCTCACTCACCCCTCCTTGGCGCCAAGACGGTAACTATTTTTTGTATTACATTTTTCCCCTCCTCTCACTCTATGTTGTGTGAGAGGAGGAAGAGTGGACGAGGAGGACGGAGAAGCCCCACCACCCAAAAAATTGGATAGAGAGAGAGAGAGGAAGACTGTCATGGACCCCACACCCCACACCCCACTCCCCACTACACCCCACTCTTACTCTCTGTCTCACTCTTTTTCCTCCCCCCAAAAGAAAAATCTTTCACGGTTCTCTGAAGTATAACCAAGAGAATATGATAATACAGATTGTGGCGTCTTGTGTGTTTTAATCCCTCGCAGTAAAGGTCAGATAATGTCCCCCTGTGGGCTTTTGCTGGGATACAGTGGCTGAATGGATACAACAATCACCTTGTGTCCTATAGATCACTAATTCGCATCTAACACGGTAACCCCAAGTCCACCCTGCTGTAAATGGGTACCTTGACTTGTACAGTGTGTCGTGTTGATGTGTTGTGTTGTGTTGTGTTGTGGCGTTGTGCTGTGGGAATATTGTTTTTCTAAAGACAACACTTCTACTACTGCTACCACACACACACACACACACACACACACACACACACACACACACACACACACACACACACACACACACACACTTTAACAAACTCTACAGTCACACCCTCGTCATTTTATCATCCTTTTCAAAACAGTAATATCGTACAAAATCATTACCAAGGTAACTTCTCTCCCTAACTCCCTGATTATGGATCTGGGTTCAAGAAACTTATAAAATTCTGTTAATTAGTCGAGCTAATGATTCCGGAAATAAGTTCAGCCTTTATGAGTCACTAATTACTCCCATCCTCTTAGAAATGGTGTCCGATTTTTTCTCGTTTTTTCCTTTTTTCCCACCTGAACAACTCGACTGGTAAACACATTAATTTTCCATTTCCCATAAAATTTTCCCCATTGTTTTTTTTCTAACTTTATTTTTATTTGCTTCTGAATATTAAGTCCAGTCTATGTATATTTTTTATCACTAATTATAAATATTTCTCAAAACTGTTTTAATTTTAGTAAACATCTTGTGTTAATGATGAAATAAATCACCCATTTATGAAAACTAATTAAATGTTTTCTCTAAGTTTTTTATTTATTTTTTTTCTGTTAAAATATTGTAACTAACAGAGTGAGTTAAATACGTTAATTTCTAATAATATCGTTGAACCTTTATTTAATGGATTTTTATCTCTATAGATGGAAGTCTTAGATCTAACGGACTCTGGATATAACGGATTTTCTTCTCCATAGTCCGTTAAATAGAGGTTTCACTGCGGAGAACAAGACTGAAGGTTCCATCTTCTGGCCGAATAAAGTCACAATAAGCCACATACCGGATACATTCGGTTTAGATTACAAATTGTTAACAGAGAAATTATACCGGAGACTGCTTAAAGATTCCGGTAGTGCGTGCGCGCGTGCGTGCGTGCGTAGAGGCAGGTGGTCGGTGATAAACTTGACCTCACCTTCATTGTCTCTCATCTGTCAGGTATCTCACTTTACTTCCCCGTCAGGCTCTCTCTCTCTCTCTCTCTCTCTCTCTCTCTCTCTCTCTCTCTCTCTCTCTCTCTCTCTCTCTCTCTCTCTCTCTCTCTCTCTCCAGTGTGATGTGATACCCTCCTCCTCCTCTCATAGTGTCACATGATCACTCTCACTCACCACATGACCAACGTCCTCTTGTGTACAGTAACCTCCCCCCCCCCCCCCCCCAAACACACTGTATACTGTACATCCTGTGGCACATCCTTCCTGTCCTTACCGTCCTTGCATTTCTTACTGTCCTTGTTGTCCTTGCTGTCCGCATCTCCTGTTTTTGTTGTTGTGTTCTCTCCTCACACCACTGGAGCACTTTGTCGTGTTATATCCCCGCAGCATAAAAAGATTCAACCTTTTATACTATTATGCACACTTGACTGCCTCACCCCCGCCACACTTTGTTAAGGATAGAGTAACATAAACGTATTAAACACTCACTAGGTCTGGCTGATTGGTTGTCACCTGACTCGAAGCTCTGATGTTTTTATTCTAGGGAGGTTAGGTTAGGTTAAGTTACGTTAGGTTAGGTTAGGTTAAGTTAAGTTAAGTTAAGTTAGGTTAGGTTAGGTTAGGTTAGGTTAGGTTAGGTTAGGTTTGGTATAAAGGATCAGAATTTGGGTCTGTATGTGTTAGATTTTGTCTTCCAGTTCACTATCTTCTCCTTCTGTCTCACCAAGACACAGATTCCTATTCATAAATCACGATGCTGGTGTGTTTGGTGCTCCAGAGACGCCGAGTCAACACCCCAGTGTGTGTGTGTGTGTGTGTGTGTGTGTGTGTGTGTGTGAACCCGCTACTCCATTTTGTGTTGTGGTGGTGAGAAGGAGAAGTCGATGGGGGTCTTGGAATAGGTGGGTGGGGGAAGATGATGTAGGGAGGAGGAGGAAGATGGGGGGTATGATGTAGGGGGGAGGAGGGAGGGGGGGTGATGTAGGGAGGAAGAGGAGGAGGAAGGTGAGGTGTACCCAGGGAAAAAATTGGATCGGGGGAAGAGTCTTGGGGCAAAAACTCGATATGGAGAGACGAGAGGCTCCCTCAAGTGTCTGGCCGGGAGAAAGAAAAAAACTGTATGTAGTTAGCGCGGAAAACCTTCACTTTTTGTCTTCTTTATATACCGGTACATATATATAAAACCTAACCTAACCTACCGTAGGGAAGGAACTTTTGGTGTCAAATTTATCACAGAGAGAAAATATATATATTCTCGAAATTTATGAGAGAGAAAAATAACAAGTAATTTTCGAGATAAATAAACCATTATTTTGTCTTCCAATACCGGCTCGTTTATCTGTGACGTCACGAGATAATGAGTCAATTACCATACAACTTGTAATTCATTAGAAAGCGGTAGTAATTGGGTTGTTATCCTGGAACAGTAATATATCTCTCCCCTCTCCCCGCCACACACACACACACACACACACACACACACCACCCAAGACAGCTGAGTGTTTTTCAATAGTTATCCCTCATATGTTTTTACGTTTTCAGTATCGATAACCATAATATTTACAAAAGAAAAGTAAACAAAGCGCAAAGAGACGAACGCACTATTATTATTATTTATTATTATTATTATTATTCAGGCAGAAATAAACAGACAGATAGGCCTTGTTAAACTATGAGTGATGTTGGCGTGGTCCATAACGACGATAAAGGGGGGTGGAAGGGGAAGGGAATGGGTGGGGGTGAGGGGTGGTGATGGAGGGGGTCAACACGGCTTATTACTGAGTGAACGTGTGTCGGCTTCGGTGGCGGCTGGGGGAGCGACTGGGGCGGTGGCGTGACCATCTCATCTCTAGGGGCGGCTTAGGCGTCACGCAGGTCCCACCACCATCAACCACCATCACCACCACTACCATCATCACTACCACCATCATTGTTACTACCACCACCCACAATCACTACTACCACTACCACCATCACTACATAATATCAAGACAGACACCGAGGCCTAATCTGCTGTGGGTCGTGCTTGAACTAAGTCTACATAAGCGACGCACACACACACACACACACACACACACACACACACACACACACGCTCAGCACAAACAAAACACACACACTCTCTCTCTCTCTCTCTCTCTCTCTCTCTCTCTCTCTCTCTCTCTCTCTCTCTCTCTCTCTCTCTCTCTAGGACTCAGTGACTGTACGTAATCTTGGTTCATCCCGGCAACAGTTAAGAGGCTTCCCCAAACCTCATCGATTCTCGCCGGCTGATGGATGTAATATTAACTTCATCTCCTGTATACCCTGGCCCGGTCCTCCCTCCCTCTAGGTTTGGTCCATCCATGGTCCACCCTCCCTTTTCCACCCCCCCCCCCCAGGCTGGTCCACACCTTCCCCCACGCTGTTCCACCTCCCCCTCTTCTTTGTTCCTGGCTGTAGCGTGGCGGTCAAATGGGTGCTCCCCTCCTCTCTCTAATCGTAATTATTCTCAACACAAGTTTGATATAATCTAATCTAATGTAATCTGAGCTAATGTGCCGTAAGCTTGGTAAATGTAACCTAACCTAACCTAACTTAACCTAACAACCTGAACTAACTTAAAATAACCTTAACCAATTTGCTCTAACCTACCCTAACCTAATCTAGCCAAACCTAACTTAATGTAACTTACACTCACACATAATTTAAAACACGTACAGTGGACAACAACAACAAAACAACAACAATAACAAAAACAACAAGAACAAAAACAACAACAGAAACAACAATAACAACAACATATTATATCAACATGTTAAAACACATTGAATACCTCACAAACAGTTAGTGGACATGCTCACCGTGTTGCACAGGAGGGAACGACAGGTTGCAAGGCTTACTGTATGTTAATGCTTTGTGTAATATTAAGCTGCTCAATGCTACATCTCCTTAGCCTTGCCCGGGGGAGAGAGGCGGCCACTAAGACTCATTCATGATAATTGAGGTTGTCATGTGTGTGTGTTTCAGGCTGTTGTGTTCCTGAAATCTGAAAGTCAAAGGAGTTTCAGGTAGTCCCGGTAAGCCTCTGTCCTAATAGCTGTTTGTCCTAGTCGGTTTTAGTCCCAATATACACTGTCCTAATAGGTCCCACTTCCAATAGGCTCCAATCCCAGTAGGTCCTCGTCATAACTTGAAATATTCCTATAAACTACTACTGAACCTAAGCTAACTAAAAGGATTTAAGGTTAACAGTAATTAGTACCCAGTTTTAATCGGCTTGAAGTCATTAACCTAATCACACTTTAATTAACCCAACTAGTCATTAGGATTCAGGCGTTACGTAAGATTAGATTAGGTATATGTTGGTTTGGTTAGGTTCAGTTACGTTAGACAGACAGACAGACAGATATAAATGTTCAGTATAATCGTCACCCAGGCTCACTATGGTTCGACAGGTAGACAGACAATATAGGTATACGAACAGTAAGTCGATTCAACCAACAATTTCACCACTACAAAATAAAAACAGGTGAAAATTTTGAAATATACATCGACGTGTGGTGTCAATATCACACACACACACACACACACACACACACACACACACACACACACACACACACACAATTCTGAAATTTGGCGGCGACGCTCTCAAGAAAATATTCACGCAGGGATCATTTATCTGGTCAGGGGAGGAGGACGAGGCACAATATCTCCAGTCTAGTCTGCTCCAACACCTCCTTCCTTCCTCCCCCTGCCCCTCCCCCCTTCCCCTTACTCTCACCTTCCTTCCCTCCCCCTCCTTCCTTCCCCCTCTTTCCCTCCCCCAAATCTGTGCTTCACTCTTGTTATGTTAGATACATTGTATGTGGTTTAAGGCTTTTACACACACACACACACGCACACACACACACACACACACACACACACACATCCAGATAACAGATACTCTAAATTTGAAGTCGACCTTAGCTCTATGCCCCCCCCACCCCCCCACTCAGAGGTCGACCTTGTAGGAACCAGAGGTCATGTTGGTGTTCAAGTGTCACTGTTGACAACAATGAGTACTTCAGTGTTATCCTTGACCCATATAAAGGATACAGTATCTTAACCATTTGAGTACGTCCACCTCAGCTCTCGTACTCGAGGGATTAATTTCTCGTACTCAATGGGTTAAACTTATGCTTAATGGTTAAGTCTGCAAATCGTTTAACTAAAGGTGTTAGGTCTTCGTCTGAAGAAATTAGGTCTTCGTACTGAAGGGGTTAGGTCTGCGTACTAAAGAGGTTAGGTCTTCGTCTGAAGGAGTTAGGTCTTCGTACTGAAGGGGTTAGGTCTGCGTACTAAAGAGGTTAGGTCTTCGTCTGAAGGAGTTAAGTCTTCGTACTAAGGGGTTAGGTCTTCGTCTGAAGGAGTTAAGTCTTCGTACTAAAGAGGTTAGGTCTTCGTCTGAAGGAGTTAAGTCTTCGTACTAAAGGGGTTAGGTCTTCATACTAAAGGGGTTAGGTCTTCGTCTGAAGGAGTTAAGTCTTCATACTAAAGGGGTTAGGTCTTCATACTAAAGGGGTTAGGTCTTCGTTTCCAAGGTAATAAATTAATAAATGAAATAATAAAATAATTGGTAATTAATAAAACTAATTAATAAAGAGATTAATTATTTATTATGTAATTAATTAAGAGTTAGCACATATAAGTATTAGACAATGACTAAACAAATCTCTGGAGAGTTTTAGAAATGTTTTGTGTTCGCCCCCCAAAAAAAATCAATTTGTTCTCATTAAATAGACGAGAATTTTCCTGTAAAAGCCACAATGTCGTTGACCAATTGTAGAGTGTGAAAAAACAAAACAAGTGGCACTGCTGCTCTGCGATGATTGGCTAGAAAGTCAGATGGTCCCCCACAGCCACCAATCAACATTTAGAATTATATATATATATATATATATATATATATATATATATATATATATATATTGTTTTTTTTTTTATAGTCTACTTCAGAACTCGAATATATTTCAACTTCGTGAACTGAAATAATTTGAGAGAATGTTAAATGATGCGCCTCCTCGGAGACCAGATTTTTCAATTAAAACTTTACTCTCCTTTGAGGGCGCCAACCCGTAAAAATATATCCCAATGATTTTTTTTTCTTCTTCTTCGGTGTGATAACCTCGCAGTTTTTTTCACATTACTTATATGGATTTAATTTCAGCTTGGGAGGGGGCAGGGGGTGGGAGGGGGCAGGGGGCAGGGGTGGGAGGGGGAAGGGGGTGGGAAGGGGGTGGGATGGAGGGGGAGGAAGGGACGGAAAATGTGAAGATATATAAGATTATGAAGCCTCTTTAAAATCTAAGAGGATTTATTTTGGGTATGTATCCTCTTAAGGGGAGGCATCCATATCCTTTAAGGATGTGAAAACCCCCTTAAGGGTAAGTGTCTCTCTAGAGAATGTACACAACCCTTAAGACAATGCATCTCCCTTAATGCTATGTGTGACCCCTTAATCCCTTGAGTCCTCAAGGGTTAAACCACAGTCGTCAAAGGGTTAAGGGTACGAGATCCCTTTAAGAGGCCCCACCCCCTTAAAATTATTTCCCCAGACAAGTACCCAAAAGGGAAGGGAGTGGGGGAGGGTGAAAAGATTGGTCGTTTCTTCCCTAAGGATCGAGGGTGAGATAAAAGCTTTTCCTAGAGGTTTGAGTAACTGTGAACTACGTCTTAATAGGAGCTACAGGTGGCAGCCACACTCACACCACTACACAGGGCTGACCTTAATGAACACGCTATACCAACAACACTCTCTCTCTCTCTCTCTCTCTCTCTCTCTCTCTCTCTCTCTCTCTCTCTCTCTCTCTCTCTCTCTCTCTCTACACGGTACAATAGTGACCATTGTGTAATCACTTGAGCGTCACCTATTAATCTTCAGATCAAAACAAAACCCACAGCTTCGGAAACTGTTGTCAATTTGAAACACTGGCGCCACACACACACTCACACACACACACACACACACACACACACACACACACACACACACCGCCTCTCACCCACCTGTCAGAAACAAAATAAAGGATCAAATGCCACACAAACTCGAGCAGAAAATACTATGACCAGCAGCTAATTTACATCTAGGACTTTAATGTTTTTCATGTTCAGTCATGTGTATTGTTCATTAACTTATTTTGAACGGTTAGTTGAACAATGATATTATTAACCCCTTCACTCTAATGACGACACTTTTTGATATTATTATTTTGTGAGTTATATTCAGTACAGAGAGCAGCCAACCAGTACACACGGGATTAGTATACTGTCTCCACTAACCTAATTTACATGTGTGTGTTGTCAGAGATTCCTAAAGCTGCTCCTCATCTCGTTGTGTTGTATTCGTGTGTATAAAGATCCTTCACCGTGCCAACAACCTGTAGAGTTGTGTGGATATTTGATCATCTTTAAAAAAAAAAATTGAAAATCACCCAAATATTCTTAAAAATTTATTGGGTTTGGTTTTGGGTAAAAATATTCCACCATTATTCAGTACAAAACAAAGAATATATTTACTCCCAATAAATTTATAACAATGAAGCTGTGAAAACATTACGATTTTTTCTCCAGATATCAACTTTATTCAGAATCTCACCAAAGTACTTCTGAACATGATTATAAACTTTGTGAGTCAGAAAGGTAATTAATCGTGTTAATTGTTTGTACACTAATTATATTATATTTTTCAAAACAAATCTACTCTTGCAAATTACGACCAACAATTTGAGAGTCAAAGGTTGGAAAGATTTATAGAGCCGAATTGACAAAGCTGAATCAGAGGCTGTTGTCTGGCTGTGTCATGTATAAAGAAATAAATAAATAAATAAATAAATAAATAAACAAATCTCCAGTTACATTCCTCTTGTCCCTTCTTATGTCATCTTTTATAATGTTCCTCTGACTCAGATCTCAACAATTGTATTAAAACTGTAATTATTATTAATCGAAAAGTAATTAGTTTTGAAACTACACTGAGAGAGTAGGATTACCGAGAAAAGTTAACGGGGGGAGAGGAGGGAGGGTGGGAGAGAGAGAAGGACGGAGGGAAGGAAGGAAGGAGAGAGAGAGGGATGGAGGAAGGAAGGAAGGAGAGAGAGAGGGATGGAGGGAGGAAGGAAGGAGAGAGAGAGGGACGGAGGAAGGAAGGAAGGAGGGAGAGAGGGATGGAGGAAGGAAGGAAGGAGAGAGAGAGGGACGGAGGAAGGAAGGAAGGAGGGAGAGAGGGATGGAGGGAAGGAAGGAAGGAAGGAGGGAGAGAGGGATGGAGGGAGGAAGGAAGGAGAGAGAGAGGGACGGAGGAAGGAAGGAAGGAGGGAGAGAGGGATGGAGGAAGGAAGGAAGGAGAGAGAGAGGGACGGAGGAAGGAAGGAAGGAGGGAGAGAGGGATGGAGGGAAGGAAGGAAGGAAGGAGGGAGAGAGGGATGGAGGGAGGAAGGAAGGAGAGAGAGAGGGACGGAGGAAGGAAGGAAGGGAAATCATTCGTCAACTCTGAGTCATCTTGAAGGAAAGATGAAAGGAGGGAGGGAGAAAGGAACGGATGGAGAGAGGAAAGAAAGGAAAGAAGGAGGGAGGGAGAGGTAAGTCATTCGTCTTCCACGCTTGAGTCCTGCCCTCAAGCTTCAGTTGTTGACGGGAAGGCTGACAGAGAAGCATTATTCTCAAGCATTATTAAGAGAGGAGCTGCCATAAAAGAGGTATTATTAAAAAATGAACTGACAGAGAGGCATTATTAAAAGGCCCGACAGAGGCATTATTAAAGAAGGAACTAATACGTAGAGGCATTATTTTGTGGCATTACTAAAAGAGAGAATGATAAGAGGCATTATTATAGGGAAAAACTAACACAGAGGCATTATTATGTGGTATTATTAAAGAAACTAACCATTATTATTATTATTTTGAAGCATTGTTATGGAAGGGATCACACACACACACACACACACACACACACACACACACACACACACACACACACACACACACAGTAGAGCCAAGACCTGAAGACTATGTGAGGCAGTGTGAGGAAGGGTTGGGAAGGGTGAGGGAGGGTGAGAGACTGTGTTGGAGGATGAGGGAGTGTGAGGGTAGGTCGTCCAGCCATCCACCAACAGTAGTTACTAGGGAGTAGACCCCCCCCCCCCCCTGGCAGTCCTCTCATCTGCCTAAATATCTCAAAGACTCATTTTAAGTTTCTCCAACGACGGCCATTTTTGACGTCTCATTAATACCAACTTGGGGGAAATTCTCATAAAAAATATATATCCTTCTCTCCCCTTTGTTTCACCTTCCTTCCCTCATTTTCTCCCCCTTGTTTTACCCTCCTACCTTCCTTCCCTTCATCTCTCCTCCTTGTCTTATCCTCCTTCCCTACTTCTTTCCCACCTTGTCTTTCTCTCCTTCCCTCCTCCCCCTTGTCTTAACCTCCTTCCCTCCTCTCCTCCTTGTCTTTATCTCCTTCCCTCCGCCTTACCCTCCTTCCCCCTCCACCTTACCCTCCTTCTCTCCCGTCTCCCCCTTTCCCTGCTTCCCTCCTTCTTTGAGCCTTTGAGCTGGCTATAGTGAGGCCCATAGCTTGATGTTCTCTGGCTGGTTCAGGTAAAGTTTAATGACTCAGGTGAAGTTTTTGTTTCTTTGTTTATATCTCAGGTAAACTCTAATTACAGGTGCAGGTTTGGTTGTATGGCTGAGGTTAAGGTCGAGTTGTTTAGGTAAAATTTCATAGTAGTTCAGGTTAAGTCTGGTGGTGGTTGAGGTGAAGCTTAGTGGTTTACCTCAACTTAGGTGTCCCAGGTAACAATTAGTAGCTCAGGTAAATTGTAAAGCCAGACGGAGCCATCAGCACCGCTTGACGCTCTTCTCTAATGCCAGGCTTATCATTGAAATTATTCCAGACGAACGTTCGCCCGCCTCCTGCCTGCACTGGCACTTTCTATTAAGCTCATAAAACAAAAACACGAGTTACGACAGAGTTTATACCATGGCTAATACAAAGAAGTCGAAGGTATTGATAATCTTAGACAGATGTTGATAGATTGAATTAATAAAGTGTTTAAATATTAGACTACGAGTAATGGTAATAAAGTAAACATCCACCTTGACATAAACAGACATTATGTTCTTTTCTCTTCACCAGTACAGAAAATTACGTGGCTGGAACCCGGTGACCAGAGACCCACAGTACACGCTAACAGAACTGAACAGTCGCTATAGTGTTTACAAGTTACACGCTAGCCGTCATACCCTAACGTAACGTAACCTAACCTAATCTAACATAACCTAACAACATAAATGAACAGTCGCTCCCGTGTTCACAAGTTACGTTACAGCCGTCATAACCTCGCATCGTAAACACACATTAGGACTGTAGGTGATGGCACAAAGTTCAATCGTCACTGTGAACCGGCTGTAGATACGATCCAACTTTCCACTTTATGTTCGACAAAATATATACTTATTGGAATTTTTTCTCGGGAACACAATAGCCTTTTGGGTAGGAGGGGGGAGGGAGAGAGGCAGGGAGGAGGAGAGATGGAGGAAGGGAGGGACGTAAGGAGTGAGAGAAAGGGGGGCGAGGAGGAAGAGAGGGAAGGAGTACAGGGAGAGAGCAAGAGGGAAGGGAATAACATAAGGAAGAAGGGGGAAGAGGGAGGTAGAGAGAGAGGGAAGGACAGGGAGGAGGGAGGAAAGGCAGTTTTAATAAGTGTAATATGTTCGATAAATCACCCATTTTTTTCCTCTCTCTCTCTCTCTCTCTCTCTCTCTCTCTCTCTCTCTCTCTCTCTCTCTCTCTCTCTCTCTCTCTCTCTCTCTCTCTCTCTCTCGCTGGTATATTGTCCAATACTACACTAACTACTGCCGCTGCCTTCACTCCCGGTCTTGCTGCCACCGACGATACTCAAGTTAATGATTCACGTTTATATAAAAAGGAATATATCGCTCGTAGCCACTGGACTGTTAGTAGTGAGTGGTGTCAGTGTTGTTCGTAACCTAACCTAACCTAACACATCGTACAGAGAGGACTGACGTGTCTACTAAACACGGGTCATCACGCAATCCCTCGACTGCTTCTTAAAATAGACCTTCCTCTCCAGACTTGACACTTTTATTCTCTCTTTCATGGTATTCTCCCTCCTCTCCCTCCCTGTGTTCTTCCTTCTCTCCCTCCTCTCCCTCCCTGTGTTCTTCCTTCTCTCCCTCCTCTCCCTCCCTGTGTTCTTCCTTCTCTCCCTCCCTTTCTCGGTATTGTCTCTCCTCTCCCTCCCTATCTTTTTCCTATTCCCCCCTCACTGTGTCCTGTCTAATCTCCCTCATAATGTTCTCCCTCTTCTCCCTGACTCGACACCCACTACCACCACCATCATCCCTGGACCCAAATCTGCAGCAGTGTGGTGGACTATTATATACCTTCACAACAATCCCTTAAAGGGCCCATCGCCAGCTGCTGTAACAATCAACTATCGACCCACTAACAAGCCCTTCAATGCCCTCAGAGTGGCCACACGACTCGCTAGTTCCCCGGGCAACATCTCCTTCATTCTCTCTTAAAAAAAAAATCAAATAAAAATCCTATCTTAGATGACCTTTGACGATCCATCTCCAAGAAGGAGGTTTGACTGGACATCCGCGTCAAAGAGTAATCGTATTTTAGGTTGGATTTCTGATAGTGGGAGTATAAGAGAAACGACAGTCTATCTTCTGTGGGTTGTCACTGTCTCTCCTCGATATCCCGCCGTCCAATTAAGGCAGGCCGAGGAGCTAAGCCGATTGTGGAGGTTGAGGAGTCTCTCTGATTGTGTTTTAATTAATCGTTGCGTCCGACCCAAGGTACTTCTGGTTGGTCCTGCCGCTAGAGGGTGGTGGGGCGTTTGGGAGGTGGTGACGGGGCGGGATGGAGGATAGGAAAGGGGTTGGGGCAGGTAAAGAGACAGGGGAGAGGGGAGGAGCTGGGGAGAAGGAAGAGGTGGTGATGAAGAAAGAGATGGAAGAGGAGGAAGAGGAAAGGTAGATGGAAGAGGAGAGTACGGAAAAAGGAGTAGAAAGAGAGATGGTGATGACAGGGAGAGGGGAAGAAATGGAGGAAAGGGAAGTATTTGGACAGAGAGAATAGGATTGAGAGAGAGAGAGAGAGAACAAAGAGGAAGAATGGGAGGAGATAAGAATGAAAGGGGAAGAGAGGGGATGAGGGATAGTGTGGAATGGATAGGGATTAAGGGATGAGGGGAGAGAAGAACATGAAGAAGAGCAGGTGGGGAGGGGGAGGGGAGGGGGAGGGGAGGGGAGGGGTGGGGAGGTAGTTGGACACGTAGATAGGGCGAGGCTTCATAGAGGGTGTGGCTGTATAGAGGGTGTGGCTTCATAGAGGGTGTGGCTGTATAGAGGGTGTGGTGGCTGTGTACAAGGTGTGACAACATATAAAGGAATGTGGTCACGAGTATATACGTTAAGGCGTGGCTTTACAGACTTTATGTAGGGTGTGGCTTAAAGAAGGGTGTGGTTAGGAGTTTATAACACCATATAATATATAAAAGGGTGTGGCTAATATAGGAGGGAGTGGCAACAGCTGCGACAAGACCATCTTACACATGAAACTCCTCAACTTGGTGTATATAACGAAGACCCAGCATGTCCCTCCCGCCCTTCCCTCCACACGCCCCCACTCCCTCCTTCCCTCCACACGCCCCCACTCCCTCCTTCCCTCCACACGCCCCTCTCCACTCACTCCCTCCACTCCTTCCTCCTCGCTCCCAAACTCTGGCTCCGTCTCCACCACACCTCCACTCAACTTGCCTGACTCAAGTTAGCTGTGTCGCCGCGGTTCTAACTTGCTGCCTTTCTTCCCGGAGTGAGGAGGACGTGTGGCTTCCCTCAAAGTACCTTACTCACTCACTCACTGATTGACTGGTTGACTGATGGGTTAACTGGTTGATTGATTGGTTGACTGGTTAATTCGCTGATTGGTTGACTCACTGACTGACTGACTGATTAATTGACTACTTATTTGATAGTTAACTCTCTCTCTCTCTCTCTCTCTCTCTCTCTCTCTCTCTCTCTCTCTCTCTCTCTCTCTCTCTCTCTCTCTCTCTCTCTCTCTCTCTCTCTCTCTCTCTCTCTCTCTCTCTTCTCCATAAAACAAACATTCTCAGTCACACTCGAAGTCGACTTTGATTCGCTCCTGAGAGACTATGCGGCGCCTGACGGAGGGAGTAGGTCCTGCCACGCCCCCCTCTTGACGTGCTGTGAAGACTGTGAGGTGATGGAAAACGTTGGAATGTTTCACCCTTAGATATACATGGAGATATAGTTGATATTCTGTGATATATTTGTTGTTGTGTTTTCAAGGCGTTTAACCGTTTGAGAATGATGGTTTAAACCCTTTGAGGATGATGGTTTAACCCTTTGAGGATGATGGTTTAACCCTTTGAGGATGATGGTTTAACCCTTTTGAGAATGATGGTTTAAACCCTTTGAGGATGATGGTTTAACCCTTTGAGGATGATGGTTTAACCCTTTTGAGAATGATGGTTTAACCCTTTTGAGGATGATGGTTTAACCCTTTGAGGATGATGGTTTAACCCTTTGAGGATGATGGCTTAACCCTTTGAGAATGATGGTTTAACCCTTTTGAGGATGATGGTCTAACCCTTTTGAGAATGATGGTTTAACCCTTTGAGGATGATGGTTTAACCCTTTGAGGATGATGGTTTAACCCTTTGAGGATGATGGTTTAACCCTTTGAGGATGATGGTTTAACCCTTTGAGGATGATAGTTTAACCCTTTGAGGATGATGGTTTAACCCTTTGGGGATGATGGTTTAACCCTTTGAGGATGATGGTTTAACCCTTTTGAGGATGATGGTTTAACCCTTTGAGGATGATGGTTTAACCCTTTGAGGATGATGGTTTAACCCTTTGAGGATGATGGTTTAACCCTTTGAGGATGAT
>CAUDMG010002087.1:335000-405000 GCA_958450375.1 Homarus gammarus | reverse complement strand
TACAATCCTCACTCGTTGGGTGGCTGGGGGGGGGCGGGAGAATAGCCAATCCCTGACTTAGAACTCAACTTTTCACCCACTTATGACTCTTCTTTCGCCTCTCTCTCTCTCTCTCTCTCTCTCTCTCTCTCTCTCTCTCTCTCTCTCTCTCTCTCTGGCTGGACGTGAACCTTAAGTAGTTCATGGTAGTGATTATTCGTGGATTGGAAGGACTCAAATGACGGTGATTGGTGGAAAATTCGACCACAGTGACGAAGATTAGGTGTGATCTTCAAGTGGACTCTGATGGTGATTGGACATAAACAAACACACGCATTATAACGTCAATTACAAATACAGTGACGGTGGTTGGACGTGATATACAAGTACAGTGACGGTGATTTGACGTGATATACAAGTACAGTGACGGTGATTGGACGTGATATACAAGTACAGTGACGGTGATTGGACGCGATATACAAGTACAGTGACGATGATTGGACGCGATATACAAGTACAGTGACGGTGATTGGACGTGATATACAAGTACAGTGACGGTGATTGGACGTGATATACAAGTACAGTGACGGTGATTGGACGTGATATACAAGTACAGTGACGGTGATTGGACGTGATATACAAGTACACTGACGGTGATTGGACGTGATATACAAGTACAGTGACGGTGATTGGACGTGATATACAAGTACAGTGACGGTGATTGGACGTGATATACAAGTACAGTGACGGTGATTGGACGTGATATACAAGTACAGTGACGGTGATTGGACGTGATATACAAGTACAGTGACGGTGATTGGACGTGATATACAAGTACAGTGACGGTGATTGGACGTGATATGCAAGTACAGTGACGGTGATTGGACACGAACACGACCACAACAACGATTGGATGAGAACAGTTGTGACCGCGAAAATAAATTGACTCGATATTCTAAAGCCTCTTGCCTTCCTCTCCTCCCCCCAAACACACACACACACACACGCACACATATAAACAAACAAACAAACAAACACAAACTAATCTGACCCTGGACGTGTTCTGATCTCGTGTCGTTTGTTAGACCAGCAGAGTGATAAGTCGTGTGGCTTAAAAGGATTCAGGAGGAAACGAAACGAAACGAAAAAAAAAAGAATAAATAAAAATTACACTATTTTTATACATGCCTGAACCACAGTGTGACAAGGGTGAGGTGATACTCTCTCTCTCTCTCTCTCTCTCTCTCTCTCTCTCTCTCTCTCTCTCTCTCTCTCCTGGCAGCTAACAAGGCAAACGGTAAAAACTCCCCCTCCTCCCCTCCTCTCTCTCTCTTCCTTAAAAAATGAGAGAAACAGAGTGAGGGAGAGAGAGAAAAAAACGATAAATACTGTAAATTTTTAGTTATAAAAATGGGTCTTTAAGTTAAGGGAAGGGGAGGGAAGGGGAGGGAAGGGGTAAAGTTAAACTACCTCTGTATGTCCTCCTCGAACCGTAGACCAAGTGATACCTGAGTGAGGGGGAGGGTCAAGGGTGAGGTCAGAGGATGGAGCTTGATAGTGAGGTCAGGGTGTAGCTCGAGGGTGAGGTCGGAAGGTTAAGCTCGATGGTGAGGTTGAAGGGTGAGGCTCGAGGGTGAGGTTGGAGGGTGAGACTCGAGGGTGAGGTTGAAGGGTGAGGCTCAAGGGTGAGGTTGGAGGGTGAGGCTCGAGGGTGAGGTTGAAGGGTGAGGCTCGAGGGTGAGGTTGGAGGGTGAGGCTCGAGGGTGAGGCTCGAGGGTGAGGTTGGAGGGTGAGGCTCGAGGGTGAGGTTGAAGGATGAGGCTCGAGAGTGAGATCGGAGGGTAAGGTTGGATGTGAGGCTCGAGAGTGATGACAAGTCTCTCTCTCTCTCTCTCTCACACACACTCAGTATACCTCTTCCTCCATTTTATCTTCCCTCTCACTCCCTCTCACCTCACCTCTCACTCCCTCTCACTCCATCTCACCACCCTTCTCACTTCATCCCCTCCTCCCTCTCACTCCTTTTCACCAATCTCCCTCACTCCTTCTCACCGCTCCCTCTCACTCCCTCTCACCACACCACTCACCTCCCTAGACTATCTCCGTCTTCATCAATCACATTATCTTCATTTCTGCTTTCGCTTCCTTCTTCTCCCAGATTCAATTTTCCTCTCTTTCTCTCTTTGTCGAGGATAGTTCCCTCCATTCCTCTCTCTCTCTCTCTCTCTCTCTCTCTCTCTCTCTCTCTCTCTCTCTCTCTCTCTCTCTCTCTCTCTCTCTGCTTTTTTCTTTGTCTCTTTTGTCTTTCCTTCTGTTTCTTCTCTCTCATTTTCTTAGATTTCTTTTCGTATGCCATCTTCCCCATCCCCTCTCCTCCCCACCCCTCTCCTCCCCACCCCTTCCTCTCTGCCGGCCCCAGATAACCTCCCCAAATCTTGCTTAATCCACCTGGCTGTCCTCACCTTCCTCCCCTCCCTTCACACCTTCCTCCCCTCCCTCCATACCTTCCTCCCCTCCTTCCTCCCCTCCCTCCATACCTTCCTCCCCTCCTTCCACACCTGTCTTCCTCCCCCCCTTCACACCTTCCTCCCCTCCCTCCATACCTTCCTCCCCTCCTTCCTCCCCTCCCTTCACACCTTCCTACCCCTCTTTCCTCACCTTCCTTCCCTCCTTCCCCACCTGCCTTCCTCCCCTCCCTCCATACCTTCCTACCCCCTCCCTCCACACCTTCCTACCCCCTCCCTCCACACCTCCCTACCTTCCCTCCATACCGTCCTACCCCCCCTCCACACCTCCCTCCCCTCCCTCCACACCTTCCTACCCTCCCTCTACACTCTACACCATCTTGCCCTCCCTCTACTACCACAGTCATTCACTACCACTGTCATGCATTACCACTGTCAAGAACTACCACTAATATGCCAAGTTCTCGTCCCCAGGGCCTGTCTCTACCCCCTGAGGCCGGGTATCCCTTAACCCCTAAGGGCCCTAAGTTCTACATGATGGAGGTCCACTATGACAACCCTAACAAACAAGCCTTCAGGGACGAGTCAGGGATCCGCATCATCTACACCCCTGACTTGCGGTACTATGACGCAGGTGAGTTAACGTTACGATGTAGCAGTGACGTAACTAATCCAATCAATCCCGGGTTACGTTACAATGATGCAATTAAGTCTACCGTTACGTCAATAATTCTCAATAACGGTCTATTACATTTATGCATCTCTGTTACGGTTCTATTTGTAACGCACACAACAGCCACACTCTTGAACTACGCAACAGTGACACAAGATAGTGATTCAACCACACCTTGAGCTGCGTCACAATATAGTAACGGCATCGCACATCAACACTTCTTTCATGTATGAAGTGGCATTTAAGAGTAACACTCCATACATTTTTCCTGGAGTGGCACTTGAGGGTGGCACTCCATATCAATTACCTCTTCCTGTGCATTATCCAACTTGTTTGACGAATCTGAAGCTTATTATACGTACTTTCCAGCTTAATAATATATTTCAATCTTATTTTAATCGTATTTTACGTATTTTAACCTTTTTTTTGTATTCCTAAAGCTGTTTGATATCACTAGTGGCTGAAGATGACACATAACTTCTTCTCGCTCAGGTGTGTTGAGTATCGGGGTGGATCCGACCTGGAAGCACCTCATCCCGCCCCGCCAGAGAACCGTCTTGTCTGAGGGGCACTGTGTGGGCGAGTGTACCCAAGCTGCCCTACCCACTACAGGTGAGTACCCAGTTTACCCATTACAGGTGAGTACCCAGTTTACCCATTACAGGTGAGTACCCAGTTTACCCATTACAGGTGGGTATTTAGCTAATTTATCTATTATCAGTACACCAGGTCGCACTACTTAATGCTGATGAATAATTGTTTTATTCATTATTAATAGACAGACAGACAGACAGAGAAGTACATATGCAGACAAACAAATATACAGACAGAAAGTAAGAGACAAACAGACAGAGAATGAGAGGACACACACACACACACACACACACACACACACACACACACACACACACACACACTGAGATACATATAGTCAGACAGGAAAAGAGAGAGAATGAGAGAGAGAGAGAGATATATATTGTGAGGAGACAATGAGAGAGGCAGTGAGACAGACATTGTGAGGAGACAGTGAAAGAGAGATGGCGCTCGGGGATACACCAGCCTCAGTTTTGTGGGAGTGGGAGGCGCCTTACACACGGTCAGCGGACGAGCAGGAATTACGGTGTTGCAATGAGGAAGTAAATTGTGTTGTGAAAGTGGTGGGAGGGAAGGGAAGGAGAGAGAGGATAGATGGTGTAGGGGAGGGAGGGAGGGGAGGTGATAGAGAGAGAGAGGGAGAGAGACTGGTGGTAGGGAGGGAGGGAGGGAGAAGGGAGGAGATAAATAGATAGATGGACAGATAATTAAATAGATAGAGTGGCGATAGGGACGTAGGTTAAAGACATAGGTGGGAAGGGGGGGGAGGGGGAAAGAGGGATGGAGGGAGAGAAAAAGATAACAGTATAAAGGTAATTAAAAAAACGGGAAATGGAGAGATAAAGAGGGAGAGAATGAAGGAGGACTAAGGAGAGATAAAAGGGAGGGGGAGAGAAGTAGGAGTTGAAGAGATGAAAAGGAGGAGATAAAGACTAGAAAAGAGAGGGGGCGGAGGAAGAGAGAGAGAGGGTGGATGGTAAGAGGCAAATTGTTTTCATTGTCCAGGCAAATTAGTGTGTCGGTGATGTTGACAGCAAGATCAAATTGGCTTAAAAAAATAGCATATTGGGTTGGGGGTCTCTTGAGTACTTAATAGGTGGGTGTTGATGAGTGGTGGTGATGGTGAGTGGTGGTGGTGATGGTGAGTGGTGGTGGTGATGGTGAGTGGTGGTGATGGTGAATGGTGGTGGTGATGGTGAGTGGTGATGGTGAGTGGTGGTGGTGATGGTGAGTGGTGGTGATGGTGAATGGTGGTGGTGATGGTGAGTGGTGATGGTGAGTGGTGGTGGTGATGGTGAGTGGTGGTGGTGAGTGGTGGTGATGGTGAATGGTGGTGGTGATGGTGAGTGGTGATGGTGAGTGGTGGTGGTGATGGTGAGTGGTGGTGGTGATGGTGAGTGGTGGTGGTGATGGTGAGTGGTGGTGATGGTGAATGGTGGTGGTGATGGTGAGTGGTGGTGGTGATGGTGAGTGGTGGTGGTGAGTGGTGGTGATGGTGAATGGTGGTGGTGATGGTGAGTGGTGATGGTGAGTGGTGGTGGTGATGGTGAGTGGTGGTGATGGTGAGTGGTGGTGGTGATGGTGAGTGGTGGTGGTGATGGTGAGTGGTGGTGGTGATGGTGAGTGGTGGTGATGGTGAATGGTGGTGGTGATGGTGAGTGGTGATGGTGAGTGGTGGTGGTGATGGTGAGTGGTGGTGATGGTGAGTGGTGGTGGTGATGGTGAGTGGTGGTGGTGATGGTGAGTGGTGGTGGTGAGTGGTGGTGATGGTGAATGGTGGTGGTGATGGTGAGTGGTGATGGTGAGTGGTGGTGATGGTGAGTGGTGGTGGTGATGGTGAGTGGTGGTGGTGATGGTGAGTGGTGGTGGTGATGGTGAGTGGTGGTGATGGTGAATGGTGGTGGTGATGGTGAGTGGTGATGGTGAGTGGTGGTGGTGATGGTGAGTGGTGGTGATGGTGAGTGGTGGTGATGATGAGTGGTGGTGGTTATGGTGAGTGGTGGTGGTGATGGTGAGTGGTGGTGGTGATGGTGAGTGGTGGTGATGGTGAGTGGTGGTGGTGATGGTGAGTGGTGGTGGTGAGTGGTGAGTGGTGGTGGTGAGTGGTGGTGGTGATGGTGAGTGGTGGTGGTGATGGTGAGTGGTGGTGATGGTGAGTGGTGGTGATGATGAGTGGTGGTGGTGATGGTGAGTGGTGGTGGTGATGGTGAGTGGTGGTGGTGAATGGTGGTGGTGATGGTGAGTGGTGATGGTGAGTGGTGGTGGTGATGGTGAGTGGTGGTGATGGTGAGTGGTGGTGGTGATGGTGAGTGGTGGTGATGATGAGTGGTGGTGGTTATGGTGAGTGGTGGTGGTGATGGTGAGTGGTGGTGGTGATGGTGAGTGGTGGTGATGGTGAGTGGTGGTGGTGATGGTGAGTGGTGGTGGTGAGTGGTGAGTGGTGGTGGTGAGTGGTGGTGGTGATGGTGAGTGGTGGTGGTGATGGTGAGTGGTGGTGATGGTGAGTGGTGGTGATGATGAGTGGTGGTGGTGATGGTGAGTGGTGGTGGTGATGGTGAGTGGTGGTGGTGAGTGGTGAGTGGTGGTGGTGATGGTGAGTGGTGGTGGTGAGTGGTGGTGATGGTGAGTGGTGGTGGTGATGGTGTTGGTGGTAAGTGGTGGTAGAGGTGGCGGTGTGTTGATGGTAATGGTGGTAATGGTATTGTGCGGTGAGGGACTTATGGTGGTGGTGGTGGTGGAGTAACGCACTCACTTAGCATTACCTACAGAAACGCACCACTAACCCAACCACCATTATTACACCACTAACACCACCACTATCACCCCATAGCACCACTAACACACCACGTAGCCCCAATATACTGTAGACCCCTAACCTCACATAACCAGGCTTAATAGGGGTCATTTTCAGGTCACCCCAGGGACTAGTAAGTAATTGGCCCTACATGAGAGTAATTACTATTATTACCTCAACTTTATTATAACACGCAGATCAATATAGGGGAAAAATACCTTTGATGTTCTGTGTTAATAAGGTTGTAAATATGTCTTTAAAGAGGTTTGTAAATACGTTTGGAAATATGTTTGCGTGTAAATGAGTTTTTTTTCAGATAATTTCGGTGTTTCGTTACATAACTGTATTGTAAAAAAAATATGTAAAGGGCGGGGGGGGGGGGGTGAACGTTAGTCTGTCGTAGCTACCATGAACGTAATATTGCACAGGAGAGAAACAGAACGGCTGGCGAACGTTTTGTCTGGTGAACGTTTCACTCAAATGTAACAATGAACTGTAGGAAAACAACTGGTAGGCGTTCATCTAACACACCATTACGGGATTGCAAGACGCTGCTTACTGCTCGCACTGGCGTTGTTTGCTAAGGAGACGAGTTAACGTTTTCCCCCGTCACGTTAAGTCCATCGTCTACCTCCTGTAATCTAATTTACCTTCTGTACTGAGCCACGGGGCGACTTGGGGGAGAGGGTGGAAGGGCAGAGAGTAAAGGGAGAGGAGGAGAGGGAAGGAAAGAGAACAGGTAGAGGATAAAGGGAGGGGGGAGAGGGGTAGGGGAGTGAGACGGGGGAGTAAAGGGAAAAGGAGAGGGGAGAGTAAGGGGAGGTGTGAGATGGGGAGAAAATTTGGAGTGAGGGGAAGGAGTGAGGAGGGGAGATAAATAATTCCTGGTCGTGTAGTCGCTGGCTGAAAGATCGCCTCTTCCACCCTAGTAATGGAAGGCGTTTTATTTGACGACTTTGTGTGTTTGAGAGAGAGAGAGAGAGAGAGAGAGAGAGAGAGAGAGAGAGAGAGAGAGAGAGAGAGAGAGAGAGAGATCGTTATATCATTAGGATAACCCATTATTATTATTATTATTATTATTATTATTATTATTATTATTATTATTATTATTATTATTATTATTACTCTCTCCTTCGGCCGAAGGTATCAACGTGTTTGCGGTCATCCTACACACCCACCTGCTGGGGAGGAAGGTGCGGGTGCGGCACCTGCGGCAGGGGCGGGAGCTGGAGCCCATCGCTCAGGACAACAATTACGACTTCAACTACCAAGAGTACCGGGCCCTCAAGGCTCCCCGGTCCGTGCTACCGGTAAGAGAGAGAGAGAGAGTAGTATATATATATATTTGTTAGTGTGTGAAAGAGAGAAGGTGTGTATATGTTTGTCTTCAACTTCCCCACTCATGCCCTCTCCTTCATTCTACCCACTCACACCCTCTCCCTCCGCCACTCACACCCTCCCACTCACACCCTCTCCCTCCTCCACTCACACCCTCCCTCTCACACCCTCTCCCTCCCCCACTCACACCCTCCTACTCACACCCTCTCCCTCCCCCACTCACACCCTCCCACTCACACCCTCTCCCTCCCCCACTCACACCCTCTTCCTCCCCCACTCACACCCTCCTACTCACACCCTCTCCCTCCCCCACTCACACCCTCCCACTCACACCCTCTCCCTCCCCCACTCACACCCTCTTCCTCCCCCACTCACACCCTCCTACTCACACCCTCTCCCTCCCCCATTCACACCCTCCCACTCACACCCTCTCCCTCCCCCACTCACACCCTCTCCCTCCCCCACTCACACCCTCCCACTCACACCCTCTCCCTCCCCCACTCACATCCTCTCTTCCTACCCCACTCACACCCTCCTACTCACACCCTCTCCCTCCCCCACTCACACCCTCCCACTCACACCCTCTCCCTCCCCCACTCACACCCTCCCACTCACACCCTCTCCCTCCCCCACTCACACCCTCTACCTCACCCCCAATCAACCTCTCATACACCACCTCTCTCTCTCTCTCTCTCCTCCAGGGTGATCATCTGATAGGGGAGTGTGTGTACAACAGCCGGGAGAGGTCCACCATCACCCTAGGAGGCCTGAAGACGAGGGACGAGATGTGTCTGTCGTTCCTGTTCTATTGGCCGAGGGCGAATCTGTCCCTCTGTCACTCCAAGCCTTCACTCAACACAGTACTTCACTCGCTGGGTATTGACGAGCTCTCCGCGTAAGTATTGTACCTCCACACATCTCCGCCTCTTCTACATGCCTCCACCTCATCCACATGCCTCCACCTCCTCCATATATCTCAAAACTACTTCTACACGCCTCCACCTCTTCCGCATATCTCCACTTCCTCCACATACCTCCACCTCCTCCACATACCTCCACTTCCTCCACATACCTCCCACACCTTATAGAAAATATGATATACAAGGTCGCAGGAATCGTGTCTCACATTTCGATAAATTGAATGTCAGTGGAATTGTAAGAGAATTTCACGTGAATGATATACGGCTCAATGGATGAAGGGAGTCACTGCGTCCTGTGTGCCCTTCCTTGGGACCACCCCTCCTCCCCCTCCCTCCCCATCACGACTCATCCTCTCTTAATGTGAAATGTTTCTATTTTTTCGGTGATAAAATGTCAGCAGAAGCTCCAATGTGTGTAGGAACTCCCCAACTCTCCTCGTCTTGTAAATTGTTAAGATGTATGTTGGTTGGAGGAAAGGTTGAGAGAGAGAGCCCCTATCACCCTCTGCTCCAGATATCATTACTTCCTCCTCCACGTCACAGTACAAGGCGTCGTCAGGGACCTCCACACCATTGACCTGTAGTCAGTGTCAGGATCGATCGCTCTCTTCATGGTAGAACTGATTGCATTTTCTCGGGAGCAAAAAGGCCTCTTTTGATGCCCAAGTCTTCCCATTTGTCACACTCGTTGGACAGCTGTAGCACGACTGCTCCCGGAAACGATTCCATTAAAAATGACTCCTTTAGCCGATCCAATTTTGTGGTGTGTGTGTGTGTGTGTGTGTGTGTGTGTGTGTGTGTCACTTCTTACCACGGGCAAGACCGGAAGAAATAAAAGAGAACAAAAAAAACGGAATCAGGCCGATGATTGAAGGGGACACTATGATGATCACACCAACGAAAACTTTTGCTTTGTGACCTTTTTTTGTTGTGCTCTGTAGTTCATTGTTCTCAATGGTATATTGTCTTTGGCCTGATGCATAGACACCCTGGGTAAATACTGCCTAATATGGACATTTTTCTGTTAATTTCTACCTGAATATTAAAATTTTTCTTCAAATTTCTCCCTATATATAAAATTTCAATAACAACGTAAGATATTCACATGCTAACTTCTGTGTCAAAAATATAGATATTTCCGTCTGGTTTTACCAGAACATTCAAAGAAGTCTTCGTGTTAACTACTCAAAAGATAATATTTGCGCCTAAGATAACATTTTCCTGTACTAACGTGTTCCTAAGATTCTAAGATAAAACATTTCTCTGTACAGTACTGTGACTACGATAACATTCAGTGCCTTAGATAATTCAACCCTGTTTTAACCTGACTTCTCTCTCTCTCCTCTATTTTTCTTACAGTAAATCAGATCCTATCAAGATCCATCGACCTATTGAGCTGGCAGGAAAGACGCTGGAATGGCGACTAATGAACTACGACTGGAAGAATCAGTTCGAGTACTTCCAGGAGACGACCCATAACGGCACCTTCAACCCCACCTGCTGGAGTCGTGGCCAGAGTCTTATACCCGTAGGTCTCACTTAACTTACCGGTAACTCTCAGCTCATATATGGCACAACCTCCATATAACTGACTTTAATCTGATAGACTGACCTCTTTCATATAGTCCGTTAGAAGGAGATTTCATATTTAACGGATTTCGATGTAACGGACTACGCTATCACACATATAGTCCGTTAAATAGAGGTTTCACTGTATCACTGTCTCAGCTTGCATGTTTCAGCTCTCAGACGGGTTCTTTAAGTACTTTACTATTAGGAGTCTAGTTTTGTAAGTGTTAGTTGCTGGGTTCTAGAACTATTAGTGGCCAGATTCTCCAAGAACTTTAGAGTCCAGATCTATTTGGGTTCTACAGCACCAGGGATTTTGATGAGGTTCGTATCCTTAACTTCCTTCAATCGTCTTTATTTCAGGAGCTGGAGAAACTAGACTTCGAGTATCCGAACATCACGGAGGCTTGGGCACCGGAGAACATCTGTCGGCGACGCAGAAGGAAGGATAGGCGTCGTAAGAACAAGAATGGCCGCGGGAAGAACCACCATCTTCTCTCACACGGAGGCGGGGAGGAAGTAGAAGAGGAGGAGGAGGAAGAAGACGAAGAAGAAGTGATGTTCGATGACCAGACCAATTCTAGAACTATAGAGCGGATCGACGTCGACACATTCAATCACGTCGACTTGTATATGCCCGTGATCGAAGAGAGGATAGAGAATGATCCCTATGGCAGCGGTGGCATAGAGAACGGTGACCTCCCGAACGTGCCAGATCCTGAACTGGAACAGGATCTGCAGGAGATGGAGAGGGACCTCGAGCAGGAGCTGGCGAACAAGTTCCCCGACACGTTACAGGAGCGAACATCACACCAGAATAGAGATGGGTCGGGTAGCAGCTGCCTTATGGTCACTTTCTCTCGGTGGACGTTGACCGTGTGTCTGAGTGTCTTGTGCCTGTCTCGGTTTTACGATAGTCATGGCTGAGGGACCAAAGCAACTGTCTTAAAAAACAAAACAAAACTAGACTATTTCGCCTCTCATATGTCCCAAGTGTATTCATTTTAAGGACATAATACGCGCTGTGAAAAACAAAATAAAAACAAAATCATTGTTGACAGACGATGATGATGTACGGAGGTGGAGAGTGATACACCTCTTGCCCTTTATGCTGTCAAAGACGTGGCTCTAAGCATTTATATCCACCTGTGGACGATTTCACCTGCCTTAGGGACGTGCAAAAGACCCTGGCTATTGTGTTGAGTGTTGGAAGGTGTGTGTGTGGGTGGTTGTGTGTGTGTGTGAGTGTGTGTATTTGGGGAGGGAGTGTGGGGGGAGTGGTTGGAGAGTGGTGCTGGAGGCTCCCTGGACAAACCCAACCAAGCCTTGCCACCCCATCTAGCCTCACCAGGAAAACCCCCCCACTCTGCTATATTAACAGTGCCTCTTTTTTGTAAATTTCGCTTTTATGTGTTTCTTGGGGCATTTCATACGTTTTCTGTGAGAGTTAAATATTTGTGATGAATAGTCTCACGTTTTTTATAAATTTGTGCAAAATTCAAGTTGTAGATTATAATGTATATGACGCAGATAACATATTTTGTTTATAGGACCAAAAGTGAATTGAGTTTTGGCGAGTCACTTTTTAGTCAGTAGATGGTTGTCACAGAGTGATTAATTTTGTATTGTGAACTAGGGTCCTGATTCTCAAACGTCCGTGCAGCGGATGTTCCTTGTAACTAAAAACATAGGAATGCATTGTAATTGGTTGACTTAATTTAAAACACAAAAAAATACCTAAAAACAATGTCAGAATTACACTAAGACTTTACCTTAATCATGTTACATTCACTTATAGCATCAGTTAGTGAACAAAATTAAGTTAAGAGACTTTGGATATATTCCCTATGTTATTACTTGGTGCTGAGTGAAAGTATATAGTTTCGGTAAAGTTTTTTGTGTAATTCTAATGATGCTTTTGAATAGTTTTGTGCTTTAGCTGATTTCAACCAGTAAGCTGCACTCTTTTGTCATTAGTTACGGGGAATATTCATGGTACCTACTTCTCAGAATCTGGACCGAGTACTTTACAGACTGTGTATGTTGCTTGGTGGTTTGTATACCGAGCTTCACGTATTGTACTTGAGAAGCCATAGGTTATCTGAACAGTGTAAAGTATTTTTTTGAGTTTTCATGTGATTCTCTTCCAATTTCTTTTCTTGTCTCTTGATATAGAACAAGCCGAAGTAAACTAGGACTTTAGGACACTCAACCATCAGGTAAATTATCTGGTGTGAGTTACATTATGTTTGACGTCAATAGTGTTACTTTAGTTGTCCTGTTATTTCTGTTGTTCTTTTCTCGTATTAATGATTATTTGTATGGTTAAAAACTCAGTCCATATATCTATATACATATAAATATATATAAATATATAAATTGTACATCATAGTAGTATCTGTGATTAGACATTTCTGTTGCATAGACAACTAACTCATCAGTTGACGAATCACTACGAGGGGCGGTCACTGTGTCCCCGGGGGCAGTGTCTCACCCTTAGCCCTCCCAATTATTCTATCACACTGTTGTTCTCCGCCACCAGCTGCTCACCGCCAGACTCTACCCGGAAAAATAACCAATTAAACTCACTAGAAACTAACTGAATCTTAAAGCGATCAAAATTATATGCAAACATCTACTTGGTAAATAGTGAAACGAAACCCTTGCCTTATAATTTTCTTGATGGACTGATGGGAATTTAGAAACCAATCTCCTAAGGATCCCACATGAATATCATACGAATTAAAACCTGAAATCTTCCTCGTGACGCTGGACCGTTGATGGGCAGGCGGGAGCAGATGTGTGTTTTATAATACGGGAGGATTAAGGGTTTGAGGGACGCTGTAGACGGTAGCGTCAGGGCCGCTCCTCGTCTCCTCCGCTCTGAAGCAATAGGGTCAAAACTGTTGGCCAAGGTCTACTGTAGTGTTATGCAGATGTGACGTGCATTGAGTTGACCATCTTTAAATCCCTTAAATGCGGGGAGGGAGGGGTGGAGGCCGCCGTAGCTAGCATGATACTCCTGCAACATAGATGAACGTAAGTACTCCTCCTTCGAGACGGGACAATGTGCCTCTTTAAAAATAAACAAGCAAGTTGAGAGCTTCCAAGATTAAGCACTATGTAATGAAATTAAAAAAAACACAAAAAAATATAAAAATAAACCAGTTCCCTTTTAATATAATGCAGTCACTAGTTTACCCTCGTCTTAGCTTGAAATTCAACCCAGTTTTGAGAAAACACACACACTAACATGTCGTCTTGAGCTAATGTGATAGAGTTTATTTAGTAATACTGTACCTTACAAACATTTAGAGAGTTTTTTATTTATTTTATTTTTTTTGCCTCACAGTGCAAGTGACTTTATACCCTACACCAGGCAGACAGTGTGTTGTGCAGGTAGTGTGGGACAGTTGTGTTATCCACCATGCATAATATTAGATATGGGACAGGTGTGTGATCCACCATGTATAATGTTGGTCAGTAACATGTTGACTTGAACCATACGGTGTTTGTATTCACACATAAGATCTGTACTCAGGAGTACTCTATGGGTATGAGTACTTATGTTGAGTACAAACACCAGTGTGTATGGAGTTGGTATTTCTTGTATTTATGCTAATAGAGGGACCTTAAGTAACATGTCTTTCCATTGTAATTACTGTAACATATACCATGAGTACTGTAACATACACTGAGTACTATAAGATATGCACTGAGTATTGTAACATGTGCTCTAAATTCTGTAACGTGCACTGACTGATGTAACCTATGAACTGAGTACTGTAACATGTGCACTGTGTACTATAACAACATATAGTACCAATTGATCGGATCAGTGTTCGCTGAGTTAGACATATGTGTTACCTTATTATATCTGTATTAAGTGATTCAATCTACACCAGCTGATTAGGCTTGAATTTCCTGATTGGAGTGTACCAGCTGGCTCAATCTGTCCCACTAATGAAGTCCCTATTACCTGAGTGAGCCAATACCACCTGCTGGATTAGTACCATCTGATTATACTTCTACCATCTGATTGAATCTACACTAACTGATTAGACCTCTACCAGCTGATTAGACCTCTACCAGCTGATTGGATTTTCAGGCAGGACACAGTCACCTGGAGGCCAGATTTTCTCTGTATAAGTCAATCTGTGTTAGGGGTCGGGAAACAACTTGCGTTTAAAAAAATCAGTGGAGAGTTTCGACAACACTCCTCGCCTGTAGGGAACAAGTGACTCTCTCTTGGAGTAAGTAAACCGTGTAGGGATGAATGGAGGGGGATGTGGAGTTTATTGGAGGGAGTAAACGAGGCTGGGGAATTCTTGCAGTGAACATTGTAATGGTGGAGGGTTCTTGAAGGATGTTAACAGGGTGAAGGTGGAGTATTCTTGCAGTAAACAATGTAGAACTGGAGAGTAGTTCTTGGAGTGAGTAAAACAGTATGGAAGGAGGAGGAACTTGGAACACCTGCCTTGATGATCGTAGTTTTTAACTCTTAAACTCGTGGACAAAGTCTCCACTACCTCTTTAAATGTTCCAGTGTGTAGCCATGCGAGTGTGTCTTTCGTTTGTGTGGGTTGGGAGGGAGGGAGGGAAGGAAGGGGGAGGGAAAGATCTATACATACAGCAACAGTAAATCATCTCAAACACTCCTGTGGGTTCGTTCCTTTTCCATCACTTTCCAAAAAATAACAATAGTAAGTGTCTCTTCAGCGTCCTGTGTGAGTGACTGACACAAACCAGGAGCACCATCGTCATTATCTCCCGTCGTGAGTACTGTAACGTAGTGATAATTGAGTGAAAAATGTTGCTGCTTCTGAGGACACTTTAATTTATCTTGTCAATGTGGGAAGGTTTACTGGAAGTATGTACAACCCAAGAGACAAGTGTGTGTGTGTGTGTGTGTGTGTGTGTGTGTGTGTGTGTGTGTTGTGTGTTGGTCAGACTCACAGGATGCTAAAGACTTAAAGTGTCAGCATAAACATACAGCGTTAGCAGGGATTGTATGTATGTATGTATGTATGTATGTATGTATGTGAGGAAGTTTAAATCCGTCTCTCCCATTAGACACAACACTGTCAGCCCATCCCCCCCCTCTCCAGTCAGTTTACAGTCAATTCAGTTATCTGAAATCAGAATAACTTCCTTCGATTGTCCCACAGCCATTCCAGTCTCCCCGTCAGCAGGCCTACAGTCACCCCGGTGCTCCCCTGTCAGCTAATCTACACTCAGTACAGTTCCATCCAGTTTCACACAGTTGACAGTCATTCCAGCCGACCGATAGTTATCCCCAGTCCCCTCTCTCTCTCTCTCTCTCTCTCTCTCTCTCTCTCTCTCTCTCTCTCTCTCTCTCTCTCTCTCCTGTATAACCAATCTACACTCAGTACACTTTTCCCCCTCCATTTACACCCTGTCTACCGTCATTCCATCAAGCCTGTCTCTCAACCACACACACACACACGTTTTAATATTTTAGTTATGCCGACCACTCTTGTCTCACTCACTCACACTTCTTAACTTAACTCATTGCGTTCCTAAATTATCAAGATGTTTAGTCAAAAGTCCAGTGTTCTCCGTGAGGATGGTGGTGTGTTCCGCAGCCGTTGAGTGTTGTGTAATGTTTTTCTTTTGAGTATTTCTAGACGGGAGAAGATAGTATGTGGCAAGTCATGTCTTAAAGATGAAGCGAGAGAGAGATACGTGATAAAAGATAAGCTGGTTCCTTACTGCCTTACGTTCTTATTCTTATTATTATCGTCATCTGTTTTCAATATTTTAGTCTCTCTCTTTCATCTTTTTTTTACTTTCATTTGATACTTCCTTCCTTCTTAAATTTGTTCCTTTTGCGTTTTATTGTATTTGTCTGTTGTCGCTTTAAATGCCTTTCGTTCCTCCAGTGTTAAATTATCTTCGGGTTTTTCTTCAGTTATTTGCCTTTCCCGGAGAATATTAGTGTCTTTTGTTTACTCCTTGTTCTTCTTTCTTCTCTATTACTTCCTTTCTTCTTTATTGTGATGCTGTCTTACTCCTAAATTCTTCTAGTCGTTTCCTAGTTCTTAATATCCTCCAAGTTATTTTTTATATATTATTTTTTTCATTTCCTCGTTACTCTCTGTTCTATCACTCATTCCCTTCCTTTCATTCTTATTATTTCCCCTTAATTCTTAACATTTTCCTCACTAACTTTTATTTTACATTTCTTCGCCATCATTATCATCATCACGTTTGTTTTGAGTCTTATTTTTATTAGTTTTCTTCACATTACCATAAATTATCTAGCTGTAACTTTCACAATCATCATTTTTCTTTTCGTTCTCATTACTAAACATTCATTGTCTCTTCCTCCCATCACCCATCAGTAGAAACAAGAAAATATTTACAGACAAAAATTCTTCTGTCACTCACAAGTCGCCATAGACGTGACCTCAGACTTTTTTTTTTAAGTTTCCCCTAAAAAAGAAAATCATGTTTACATAATTAGACTAAATTATTTCGTATGACTCGATGGATAATTAAACTAAATTATTTATTATAAGACTCGATGACGCTACTGTTGTAACTTATAGAAGATCTGAATTAAGCTGTTGCAAGATAGGAAGGAAGGAACGTTTTTTCAAAGACTAGGAAGCCTCTCTTTAGGACTTGTAGTGGATCTGAATAAACGTAATGTGTCCTTTGGAAAAAAAAAATATCGTCTTGGATGCCTCTATATAACCTCTCGCAGACATAAATAAAATAATGATGGTGTTGGTGTTGGTGTTTAAGACATGACATGACACGAGAGAAAGACATAATGGAGTAGGTGTTGTGGAAGTGTGTGTGTATGTCTGTCTGTGTGTATGTGTGTGTGTGTCATGTCTCGGGCACTTTTTTTTTTTCCTTGTACGACCAAATTAAGAAAAAATAATGTATAACCTGTGTGTATTTTATATCTGTGAATGTAAATTTGTATAGCATGTACATAGTAACCATTAATACTAATATTGTATTTTTTCACCTCTGTGTTTCATTAAATCCTTCTCTCCAGTGTTTTGTTTTGTTGGTGTAAAGAAAATATGCAGATAATTGACTCAAATACAAGTTGGAGAAGACAAATATATAAATTGTCTGAAATATAAAGAACAATTATACAATATCCCCCAAAAAGTAAAATAAAAGATTAATTCCCAAAAAGTAAAAGCAATTAAAGCGAAAATTCTAAATACAAAAATAAAAAGATGAACTTACAAAATACAGAACACGGATCCTCCACTCAGGCTCCTGTGTGGTGATCCAGACAACATAGTGTTTATAAACTGCTAGAGCACAATGAGTCATACAGTACATGGAACTGGTGAACCTAAATTTATCCAAACTACTGTTACACATAATAAAGATGTTTGGACGAGATAATCTGTACCTCTCCTACCACCCTGGCAGACAGTTCTCTTAGTCATCACAACACTCACACACTCGCCTTAACGACTGACAACACACAATCTTTATTTCCAACACACTGCTAAAGTGAGAGCTCTTGAACACATACTGTACATAACTTAAGCCCCGTTAACAAGATCGAACAGTGCCCGGCGGGTTTTGCCCGTTTACCGGGCAAATCCTGTGTGTTGTACACACTGGGGTGGTTGGCGGCAGTCATAGTCGGGCGCCGGTAGCTAGTAGGTGGTCGGCAGTGGCGGGTGAAGTACGATCACCATGGTGTGTCGCAGGAATAATCACCGGACAGTTAAAGCGAAGAGCATAGCGTTGTGTACTATAATAATTGCTGCTATGTGCAAAAAAGAAGAGCCAAATGCAGAAAAGGGAATGGTGCAAAGAGTGGTTAGGTCGAAGAAAAGTATTGGGAAGTCATGCCACGATTTTACGTGAACTGCAAGATGGACATTAGCAGGACTTCACTCGCATAATACCTGCACCTTGTCAAGCCATGTATGAAGAACGCAAGGAAGATTACTTGCAGGTGAGATTTGTAGTACATAAAAATTCATTGACTAATGTTAGAATTGTGATATGCATAGACAGGAAGCTATGGGACTAGAGTGTGGAGAGCGGCAGGAACGAAGAACACGCCCGAATGTCCTCATTACATAATACATAAACAATCTCCCGTTTATTGTCACGCCATTAATGTACATTGTATAAGCTTATTTGGTTATACACTGGACATCTGGACCGAGCGGGGAACATAGACGTATCACATTTGCAGTACTTAACTCAGGTTTTACAAAGTGCTAGCATACGTTCTGTCAGTATCTCTGTTCACACCTCACCGACTTGAGGACCCCGACCCCCGAGGTCAGCGGTGGCGTAGTGATCAGCTGTTTTTGACAGTCACGTGAGGTTCCAATAATAACACGTGTCTTGTATTGCAGACTTGTGTAATGTTGAATATTAATGAGAATATTATAGGAATGTCGGTTTTCCGGTTTTATCGATTAATAATAATGAAAATAATATTAAAACATATTAGTATTTGTGAAGGGGGTAACCCTGCCATACACATGTGATACATGATGGACCTGTTTGGGACACTAGGTTGTTTGCAAATAAGATATTGATGATTGACACAACTTGTATAGAGGCAAACTTTATTTCACATAGTAATTACATACACCCCAACGTATGTAGTCCCAGGGTCAACTTCGTTTGTCTGGCACAGTCGTCGCTCCATATCCGGCAGCAAACCACCAGGCAGGCGGACCATGATTTCGCTCAACGATGGGCACGGGCACTCCCCTGGTTTGCCTGCCAATTTTGCCCCATAACCGGCATTTAGCGCGTGCCCGCCGGGCACTGCTCGATCGTGTGGACGGGCCTTTACAGACAGAAAATAACATCACACAAACCATCTCCACTGACGGATCTGTTAACACTGTCTGTAGGAGGGCTGGAAGTGCTGTCACTGACAGTCTCATCATCACTGACACCTTATCCTCACTACTTGCTCTTGATGCTCTCAACTCAGATTGTTGCCCGCTTGTCTCTCAAGCCAGACACAAACGTAAGTGCCTTATTGACGAGGGTGTCAGGCTCAAGCTGCTATGGATCCCCTCTCAGATAGACCTTAGTGAACATGATAGAGTTGATGCCCTAACTAACCTCGCGTCTAATGAATATATGATTGAATACAATCTAAACTCTAACGTACAGAACTAAACAATGTACTGGAAATATTTTATAACATCCAACGCCACGATATCCTGACTTCTTGGGTCTGATAAACACCCTTTGTGACATCTACTTTGTTATCCTTTACGTTCTGCCACTCACAGGATACGTATGGGGTGCACAATAAACTAGATACTGTCGGCAGGAAAAAAATCAGTGACACCAAACCTCTGCTCATGAACACAATATATTTAAGTGGTTAGGTAGTTAAGATACTGTACTGTTGATTATGGTTTGAGCTGTTAGCGCGGTTCAGAATGTGATGCTTCTCCTACTCACATTACACACGATATCAAGTTTAAAGTAGCACTCCTTAACATTATATACGGTACTTCAGAATACAAAACACCAAGTTCGATACCTTCAACAGGGGCAAGTTATACTGTAGCTAGACCGTCCTTTATGTGACAATGGTTCCTTTACGAGTTGGGTTTGCCGTAAAGATGAAACAGTTGCGGTCTGTGAGGGTTTTATTTTTTTAATCAGTGTAATTCATTTTATTTCGTTTCTCTCTTATCTTCCACCGTGTCTCCTTTTTTATCGAGTCTATTTTATTTATCCATTCGTCTCTCTGTTTCAGTGACTCCTTGTTTCAGCAAATCATTTTTTGTTACTGTTTCATCATTCTACACTCTTGTCTCAATGGTTCCTACGTCGGTAATGTCCTGTTTCAGTTAATAACTTTCTATCTAGTGAACTGTACGTTTCGTTTACTCACCTCCCCCCCCCCCCCTCCACTCTACCAGTCTATCCAAACATCTCGGCTTTATCCTCGGTATTCACGCTGACCCAAAATTTCCATCTTTCTTCCATCTTTGTAACGAATGAAAACCAGCAACACACTTCCTGCCTGAAATTACCCAAAATAGGACCCACCGTGTAATCTTGAGGACAGGGAGACCAACCACTGAACTCTTCCCTGATAACTTAATAAACAACACACGTAATGAAACTCACGGGCAGAGTCTGGCAATGTCAGAGTGAATTACGAGACATAAACAGACGCCATTGTTCTCGTTCGGTAAACCAACAACATCCAATTACTGCTGCCAAAAGGTGCATTAACAGCGGCGCTCTGCAAACCAACTACTACTACTACACGCTCAGGATTTTCACCCACCCACCCACCCCCTCACCCACCCCCTCACCACCCTTCCTTAGTCCCTACAAATCGTCAGGGTGAGACTGATCTGCCGGGCGGAGCGGAGGGAACGCGTATGTAGGCTCAGTATCGCGCTAGACTCGTCTGTTTATTTCCCATACTAACGCCCCCCCCCCCCTTCCCTCCCGGTGTGTGTGGTGTGGGTTGGGTTAAATGTCTCTTTCTGTGGGCTGTGGTTTGAGTGCTGTGGGTTGGTTATATGTTTGCTGTTGTGTGTTATGGGTTAGTTGCTGGGGTTCTGTGCTGTTCATTACTTAGACGTCTGTTGCCCTGTTCTGTGGCTGGGTTAGACGTTTAATATCGTGTGCTGTGAGTTGCTTAATACACGTCTAGTGCTGTGGGTGGTGTGAGATGCCCCCCCCCCCCCCCCCGTCTATTTCTGTGTTGCTTTAAGTTAAACACACCTCCTTTGTTGAGCTTTCTGTGTTCATATGCCCTTTGCTGAGGCTGCTGTGTGTTTGTACGTGTGGAGGGGGATATTGTTTGAGGGTGTAGAAAGGAACACTTGTTTACACTATCATGAATACACACACACACACACACACACACACACACACATTACGATAAATTAAATACCCAAGGGAATAGCAAATTAAATATACGAGAATCAAGAATTAGTAGGTTATGTAAGGGATACGAAAAATTAGTTACACAAATTAAAAAACAAGATTAATTGTACAGGTGAGAATAATTAACTGTGCATGGAATAACAAGAGTTCTTAATTAATGGCAACAAGAGAATTAATTATGCAAGGGAGAGATTTAATGAAAACCAAGAGAAGAATTAATTATGCAAACACGAAGAATAATTTATAAAGAGGAGAATTAATGCCATATGGATAACAATAATTAGATATGAAAGGAAGATGAACAATTAATTTTACCATGGGGAGGAAAAATTAATTAACAATGGATACTTACAAATAGATGCACAGGGGAATAGAGGCAAATGAAATAGACAAGTAAAGATAAAGAATGAAAACTAATTACACGAGGAAAATGCAAAAAGAAAGAATTAAAATTAAAGGTATATTAACAGGTGAAACGTTTTAGAGATTAATTAATTACCAGGTAGACAGGACACAACAAAGAACAGAGGAGGTGAATGAAATAAGCATTGGTGTGGCGGTCGTAACCCTGTTGATAGTGGCCGAGATGGTCGTGATTGTGGTGGTCATATTTATTGTCATTATGGTCGTAGTTTTTGTTGGTCGTGGTTATAGCGTTCGTAGTTGTGGTAGTAGTAGTAGTAGTCGTGGTTGTACTGGTCGTGAATCGTATTTACTGTTATTCTGGTTGTAGATTTTTGTTTGGTAGTGGTCCTTCCCAGGGGTGGAGGCGCCCCCAGGGACCCTCTATGGGGTGCCAGCGCTCTCAGAGTCCCACCCACTGGTTGTGGTGCCCCCAGGGGTCCTCGCAGGAGTGTTAGGGGTTTAAACGGCGGTGGCGAATCTAGGGGCCACAGAAAGCCGGTGGCGCCTCCAGGGACCCTGCTAGAGGTTGTGGAGGCCCTAAGGGCCCGCACAAGTCGGTGGCATCCCCAGGGGCACTCCCAGCGGCGCCGATAACCTCAGGGGCCCTCCCAGGTGCGGTGGCGCCCCAAGGGGCTTGATCGTGGTGTACATATTGCATACGTCCAGCAATCCCTTACTTATCTTTGATTGGTGGACTGAAATGTAAATCCACCAAATTACAGCCAATAGGAGAACAGAGCACTCAGTCAGCACAACACCCCAACTTATGTTTTCCTGTTGGATATTTATTCTCCTTTTCATTGTTCAGGACGCGGTGATACTGGAAATGCGATGGGCAGGGTGTATTTATTGAACGTCATATCTCTCAGGGTTCTAAATAGTGCAAGAACAGCTAACCCCAGGGGACTTTACAGGGGCGATGGCGCTTCCAGGGGCTCTCTTTAGGCCCAAGGGGTGCTCCCAGGGGCTCTACCAGGTGAGGTGGCGACCCCAGGAGACCTCCCAGGGGCCGCGGCGCTTTAGGGGCCCTTAGAGTGGCGGTGGCGACCCCTGGGGCTGTTACATTGGCGGTGGCGACCGCAGTGGCCCTCCCAAAGGCGGCTGCGCCCCCATGGGCCCTCCAACGGACGTTGGGGCTCACGGGGCCCTCCCAGGGGCGGTGGCACCTCCCTGGGCACTCCCAGGGATGGTGATGCTCCCAGAGGCCCTCCAGGGGGCGGTGGTGCTCCCAGGGACCCTCCAAGAGGCGGTGGCGTCTCTAAGGGTTCTCCCAGTGTTAGTGGCGCCCCCAGGAGCCACTTCCCAGGGTCTCTGGTCTCACCGCTGCCCCTGTGAGGGCCCCTTGGGGCGCTGCCGCCCCAGGGAGTGCCTCTGGGGGCACTGCTGTCGCTGGGGGCGCCGTTCCCCCTGGGAAGGCCCTGGGAGTGCCGTTGCCCCTGAGAGGGTCCCTGGGGGCCCCGCCACCACTGCGAGCGCCCCTGGTTTTGCCGCCGCCCCTGGGAGGATCCCTGGGGGGCATCACCTCCCAAGGAGGGTCCCGGGAGGCACCGCTGCCCCTGGGAGGATCCCTGGGAGCGCCACTGCCCCTGGGATTGTCCCTGGGGGCGCCGCTGCCCCTTGAAGGGTATCTGAGGGCTCCGCTGGCCCCTGGGAGGGTCTCTGGGTAGGTCTTTGGGGACACCGCTGTCCCCCCCGCAGTGTCCCTGGGGGCGTCGCTGCCTTTGAGAGGGCCCCTGGGGGCGTTTCTGCCCCTCTGAGGTTCCGTGGGGGTGCCACCGTCCCTGGGAAGGTCCCTGGGGACGCCGCCGCCCATGTTAGGTCGTACTGGTCATGGCTGTAGTGTTTGGGTCGTATTTAATGTCTGTTATCGTATTTACTTAGTCGCAGTCGAAATAGTCGTTGTTGTGGTCATTATTTTTTTCTTATTCTTACAAGTGAGTGTTATCATTATCATTATTATTCTTATCAACAACACGGGCGCAGGCAATGAGATGTACCGTGATATGAGCCTCTGAGAACACATGCTTGGGGACCCACCCGGGCACAGGTCATCGTCCCACAACGGGGCTTGGGGGGGGGGGGGGGGGGGGGGGATAAAAGTAAAAAGAAATTAGAAATAGAAGAGAAAAAGACCGTATTAATCTCCACCACGAATATACCGGATAACCGGGTTTTTGCAGTGAGACAGATTGTAAGAGTATGGAAACACAGAAGAAGGCGGAGCATTCCACAGTTAACTTGGGTTAATCATTCTTAAAAAATATATCATTTTTTTTTTTTTTTACCTTTACTTGCCTCAGTGTCGCTCCCAGGTGTACCCTCATCGTTGCTAATTAGTCTCGATTTTCTTCATATAATATTACTTTAGGGTGTAGGATAAACAAAAGCTTTCCCAGGTTAATATTTTGTGTTTATTTTTGTGTTTTTCATAAGGGAGAATATTCAATGGTGTTATTAGTATTCAGGGGATGATGAGTTTTGCAGAGGTTGTTAAATTTGCTCAGGTGAGTTTGAAGGGAGTTAATGAGTTCAAAAGGTTTAATTGACAGGTAAGGTGGATGTGATGTTTGTTGATGGTGAATCGGCTGCTTGTGCAATTAACCAGGCCGTTCACATATATTTATTATTTGGGTTTAAGTAACGAAACCCAAACGGTAGTTCCTTGTTTTTATTATAAAAGGATTGTATATATAATTCCTGAGTGTAGATCGACCGTAAGTACCACTGTATCGGAGTGAATGAGAAAGGGACGGCGTTTATGTATTATAAACGTTAGGTCACGTCCTTACGATATAAGTTGTTGTGAGCGACTGAAGAGTGAGGGCCTCGCTGTGTGGGCTTACAGAAATGCTGACTATGGGTCACTCCCTCCTGGGAGAGTTGCCCGCTCACGTGTCCAACTCTTGTCTTACTCATAGACAGTGGAAAGTTACAGGGAGTGAATCTGAATATAATATCAGATGTATTGACCCATTTATATAATATGTTCTGTTGATGAGACAGGGGCCCATTACAATGGTTACCTGTAGTGTGGTGAGGTCTGCCTCCACCGCTACCACACCATCTTTCTGTTTATATAGTGGACCCCTGTTCCCTCACTATAACATGCACACACACACAGACACACCTAACCCCCCACACACACACCTAACCCCTCCCCCCCCCACACACACACCTAACCCCCCCACACACACACCTAACCCCCTCACACACAAGCACCCCCACACAAAAAACATCCCTAACCCCCCTTCCCCCCCACACAAACAAGCACACCCCTAATCTCTTCCCCCCCCACCCACACACAAACACACGACTCTACCAATAACAACCAAAAGGGTCCTCCTCGCTTTCACCACCCGAGGACTCCTAGTTTTCTCTGAAGGGATGAAAGCCGTATCATTTCTCCGTACTGATCACTAAACGAGAAGACCATCCTCTCTTTTCTGTTATGTGTCGTGTGGGAGGGATACGTGTAGCCTCTGGTTGTCCCTCCCGTGTTCTGTGTGTGTGTGTGTGTGTGTGTTAATAATAATAATAATAATTGACGGTTTATTGAAAGAGCATGGCAGCCGGAAAGTTGACAATATACATTTACATAATTGGGGAATGGGTCTCTTGATTTACAAATAATTACAAGAAACATAAGTGATACAAATATAATATATAATAACTAAGTGGGGAGAAGGTCATATTGCAGGGTTTTTCAACATAGTGACAGTGCAAAAAGTAAGAAATTGACTGGGAGTGAATACATTGGTTAATTTCAAGTTATTGATAATTTTTTACAATGGTTGGGACTGGGCTGGTCTTATAGCGATCAGTTCGTGCACGTATGGGCTGGATGCGGTTGTGGTGTCGAACAGCAATTCTCGGGCGAGGGATCTCCGGTGGTAGTAGGAGCCGGTGTCGAGGATGGTGCAGAAGCTTCTCACCAAATTTGCAGATGAGGTCGTGGTGATGGTCAGTGAGAGCCGAGAGGGTGTGTGTGTGTGTGTGTAATAATAATAATAATAATTAATAATAATAATTAACGATTTATTGAAAAAGTTCTGCAGCCCGAAGCCTAAAAATATTCATTAGACAAAAAATTACTTATTACATATAAAGACATGGGGTGGGTGGGTCGTTTAACAAAAGCTTCCATTACTGAAACGAGAAGGAACATGAATTGAATATACAAATTATTATAGTTTATAGCTGATGGCCCGGGCTGTGTGTGTGTGTGTGTGTGTGTGTGTGTGTGTTTCATTCGTCTTTGACTAGAATGGTGTGGTGGTGTAGGGGAGAAGATGCCAACAGGAAAACAAAAGATATTTAGGTTAAGAGTTACTGTATATTACTGTTAAAGGACGTCATTGTAAGTACAGGTAAATGGTACCGGTGGATATGAGGTATAGTTATAATTAAAGTTTAGGTACAGATGTAAGTATAGGTAAAGTCAGTCACCCAGCATAAGATTTTCACTTGTGGATGACTAATCATAAGTACAGGTAAGATAATACACCCCATTCCATCCCTCCTTCCACTCCCAACACCCCACCTGATTATCCCTGTCTCCTATCCATTCCATCTTCCCTCTACCTATCCACATCCATTCCTTCTCTCCTCCTTTCTCTCCACACCCCGAGCTCTCTGGTTGTAGGTACCAGATGAGGAAACTTTCTACACAAGACCCACACAAAGGGAGAGGCCGTGGGTTTCAAGGTTCCTCAGTTGTATGTGGCTGTTGAGGTCTTGATTGGAGCTGTTTACTCAGTTCAAACCTAACCTAACGTGCGCTGGAAACACGATGGTATGGAAGGGTAACATTTTGAACATGGCCCATCCAACTGTTCACAATGCTCACAATGTTGTCACGTGAACAGTCTCTGCATATAACAACAGTGGGTATCTGTTTACGGGGCCTGCCTGCTGCTAGCCTGCCTCTCCCACCTCCATCCAACCTCCCTGCTCTCTCTCTCTCTCTCTCTCTCACTCTCACTCTCACTCTCACTCTCTCTCTCTCTCTCTCTTTCTCTTTCTCTCTCTCGCCTCCATCCATTCCCTGCTTCTACCCCCTTCTCTCTTTTTGTTTATCTCCCCCACACACTCTCTCTCTCTCTCTCTCAACATTTACTGCATTAATGAACACTAAGCTTTTACCTGCCTCCCACAAGCTAATCCAAAAATTATGATAGGCGAACTCCGGTACATTAGCTTACCTCAGAAAGCATCCCTATTGTTTCTCTTTCATAATTGTATATCTACAAAAAGTATTTAACTAACAAGGGACTTTTTTTCTTTTTCTTTTTTAGGTTATTTTCGGTCTTTTGTTGTTTTATAAAGGAATAAAGGCGGGGGAAATTGAGAGATTCCTTGAAAATAATTGTTTCATTTGGTTTCGTTTCGTCTCGTCTGGTCTCGTGTCGTGTCGTGTCGTTTTAGCCCGTTTTTGTTATGAGTCTGATGGAATATTTTTGAAGGTGTAGAAATAGTGTAAAATATTAGTTTAATTATGGAAAATAGTATTAGCCTAGTAATGTCAGTCAGAGGTGTCAGCAGATATTTGTTAATTAGGAATATGAATAATGGTGTCTGTAAGTCTGTTAGTATTGTTATTCAGAGTGTCAGCTGAGTATTTTTTACGTATTTTCAGCTATAGAGATGGCAGTTCAGAATGTCAGCCAGATGTGTCAGCCTAGAGTGCTGTGGTGGGTTCTTTCCTAGAGATATCAGCCCAGAATGTCAGCCATATGTATCAGCCTAGGGTTCTTAGCTAGAGATGTCAGCCGAGTGTTAAACAAACGTATTAAATAATAGCGTCAGCCGGAAATATCAACTATAAGTGTCAGCCATAGGTGTCAGCCTCTGAGGTTGTGAGGTGTGAGTCTTGGCTGAAACTGACAGATGAGAATGTCAGGACGATTGCCCCAGTAAGAGACATCATTCACACCTGTCAGCCGTGATTGTCAGCTACATGTTTTGGTAAAATTTATTATAGGAAATTTGTCAAGAGAGAAACATCATTCGCGACTGTCAGCAGAAGAGTTGTAGTTGTAATCAAGACTCAGTTAAGGCAACGACGGTAAATGTCAGCAGAAACTTATTATAGCCAGAAATATGAATCGCAAGTGTCAGTCATCAGCGTCAGGAGGTAATGTTAGCATGGGGGTGGGGTAAAGTTGGAATTTATTAGGTAATTAGGAAAACCAAATAGAAGCTGTCAGCTTTGGGTATTTCCTAACAGTGGCTACTAGGAAGATCAGGTAAAAGTGTCAGCTTGTAAGCTTCAGGGAGCGAAGACGATCAGCAAAAGCGTAATTTGTCTAGTATATTAGTCAGCAGTGTCAGATAATTGTGTCAGTGAGAAATAAGTCACAAGCGTCAACCAGAAATAGAACCCAGTAGTGTCGGCAAGTTGGAAAGTGTCAGTGGAACATATTAACTGCAGGTGTCAGCCGTATTTGTCAGTCTAGGAAGTCAGTAAGAATAAACGCTTGGGAAAACACACACACACACACACATACACACACACACACAGGGACAATAAAACATCCATCGTCACTCGGCGAGGTTTAACTCTATTACGAAATCAAATAATTTAATCTGAAAGGTTCAGTGGGGAGCGCTAATGTGCGTCCGCTTCAATTATACTCGGAGACCCGCGTTTTTGTAGAGTCAAATTCTGTTAACCTGAGGACTTTTTCTGCCAAGGGAAGAGTTCAGTCGGCCTCCTCCTCCCTCTGGTTGGAGATTTTATTTTTTCTCTCAATATCTTACCTGTAATGTTAGGTTAGGTTAGATTATATTATATTACGTTATGTTAGGTAGACCATAGATTCGGAATCAGCATGCTCAGGAGTACCTATACTGAGATTTTTAACAAAATCGAGATGTTAGGCCGCAACAGCCCAAGCGATAAGCCTGGTGGCTTTAGAATGTTTGGACTGAAATATCCTTTTCTCTCGGAATTGGTATTTAAGGGATTTAACTACTGTAATTAAGTACGTCTGCAACACGTCTGCAACACACCAGCAAAATCTCGGTATAGGCAGTCCTTGACGCACAGATTAAGGAGATGTGGTTAAAAGTTGACATTCAGTTAAGGCAGTGATTCCCCCCCCCCCCTCCCCCAACATGGTTCAACACAGATGCAGGGAAGCAACAACTGACCTTTACCTCACCGTCACTGTAAAGGTCACATACCTGTGTACTCAACTAAAATACCAACACTTTTCTCTCTACCTGCCGTGTACACCACCGGCGAGAATTATACCTGTGTGTAAGGATCAGCTCCCTGTTAAATATACAAGCTACACCTAGATACCTCTGTGTGTGTTTTTCGTGTTGACTGGGGTAAGTTGTTATTTTATGTGCTAACTGTGGTATATATTAGAATGAACACAGAGGTCCTATTGACCGTACTCTTTATTCCATGTTAAATTGTACCTTGACACTATACAGTATTGCTCTCTCATTGTCACTTATAGATGTTAAAAATTTTCTCAAACGTCGGCCTTTATCATCCCCGTATGCTGTTGACTTACACACTCGTCAAATTTCTCTTAGACGTGTGTCCCTGGTCCCCAATTCTGTAAGGTTCATGCGTACGGTGACTTAATCCCTTGAGTACGGTGACTTAATCCCTTGAGTACGGTGACTTAATCCCTGACTTCATATGTAGTAACACCGTCATATTCTTCACCTTAACACTAAACATAAGAGGATATATTTTACAATGACATTTAACTTAGAAACTTGAACGAAGAAAAGGTTGATAAATAAATATAATAAAAGACATAAAACTATCAAGAATATTCACAAGAAACACAACTTCGTGACATAAGAAACTCGAATCAACACATCCCGGAAGTATTTTTAATGAGATTGAAAAAAAAATGAAATAAAGAGAAAAATCTAAATCTTCGTTATATTCATGATGATTTTTAGGGGAGGGAGGTTCTAAAAGCCTCTTTGTCACGGAGTTGGATCTGATCGTTATGACATGGGCTCAGAGTTCAATGTTAACACCAGGGGACGAAAAATCAGTATAAAGAGTGACTTTATAATCCTATCACCACAGTGTTCTATCAGCTAGCGAGAGGCAGGGTCGTCCCCCAGTAAAGCCGTTCTGATACCCTCAACTGTGTAACTCTGTGTGACTCTGTGTGATTTATCATGACCTTACCCCTGAGTGACCTTCTCTATGACCCTTCATAATATATATATATATATATATATATATATATATATATATATATATATAATATATATATATATATATATATATATATATATATATATATATATATATAATATTTTAGTGTAGTCAGTCTGTTAATAATTCCTAAAGTCTATTTTATTCTCGTCTCGGTAAGGTTAGGTTAGGTTAGGTGGAGTAAACCCAGACTTGTTTTAAAACTTTCAAGAATGTCACCAGAATGGAAAATCTCCTTCATAAAATATTTAGAGGTACTTGCTGGGCGGCCTTTTGATAAGTTGGAGTTCCACAACTCTGGTCCTGGAACAAAGTGCATTGGCACACTGTCCATCACTCCTGCCAAGTCTGGAGAAGAAAAAGGAGAAGAAGAAGAGGGGAAGGAGGGGGAGGAGGGGGAGGAGGAGGAGGAGGAGGAGGAAGACGTAAGAACTCGAGTATGTGTTGAGCTGTATTGGCCGGGAGAAAAATGAACTGATTTTGTGTCTTTAGGATCGTGTGTGTTGTGTCTTTTCACATCAGGAAACCAAGGTGTCGTCTGGTCTGTGATTAACTCAATTCACGAGCGTTTTCCCTATGAGTGAGAGATCTTAATTCCTTGAGTATGATGACCTAACCCTTTGAGCACAGACTTAATTCCTTGAGTACGATGACTTAATCCTTCGAGTACAGACTTTATATCCCTTGAGTACGATATCTTATCTCTATGGACTACGATGATTACGTTCCCTGCTATACATAAACACATAACAAATGGCTCATTCCACCTCATTAATGTTTTATGAATATTATCACAGAATGGTGAGGTCTTCTTTAAGTAATTGGGAGAGGCTGCAGGCTGGTTTTTTTTATTATTTGTGTTGTCTCAGAGGTGAATATCTCGTTTTTCTGTCTGTGTGGGTGACTGACTGGCTGGCTGACTTCTCTGCCTGTCTGACACGCGCACACACACACACACACACACACACACACACATTAAATCACACCCAGGCTAACTATAATCAAATTCATATACCTTCATTTACACTGTACATTAAATTATGTCCGGCCACAGCGTTGATGAGTGTCTAGCGTGAGTGATACGCCCTAAATTTTTGTGACAAATTCATCGCAAATATTAACCGGACAATCATATTTCATAAACCGGACTCATTCGAAGCTTATTAATTCGATTTCCCGATAAATGTGAAAAAAATTACGTGACAGTCAAAGCGTTTTGTTGTTTGTGGTGGCGGCGGTGGTGATGATGATGATGATTGATTGATGATGATGACGAGGACGATGATAATAGATAGATAGATAGATAGATAGATAGATAGATAGATACTTGCTTCAAAACATTCCTCACCTATCTCCCAACACACACCGCTAACTCAGCCAACCTTTACACAGAACTCAATAATTCAAATACAACAGCGACGTCACTTGTTAGTAGAGAAAGTTTAATGCATTAGTAGTGAAGTCCCGTTGACCTTCTAACTGGCGAACAGACAACTGACTTACTATGTTATTATGTGATTTATGTACGAATTTGATGTGTGTGATTATGTAAATAGTGGTTTTTTATATCGGGAGAGAGAGAGAGAGAGAGAGAGAGAGAGAGAGAGAGAGAGAGAGAACGTTTTTTTTTCTCTTTCTCCAAACATTGTCGGGATACTTATTGGGATTCACTTAAATGTAAAGTAGATTCTGTCCCTCGTCTCTTGTGTCTGCCCTGAGTCCTATACTACCCTTGCCTTGCCGTGAGTCCACATTATCCTCCCTGATTCCCTGAATGTCTGACACCAATTCCTCTTGCCTGCTTTATGTCTTTCAGCGAGCCAGCCAGCCCTCAGAGACATATGTCTTGGTTATATCACTCGTCCCCTCTTCCCCCACGTCTTGACACAACTCTCCCCACTGTCTCGTAAACACGCAACTGTCACCGGGTCGTGTCGTGACTCGTGCTAGAGGGAGAGACTGTCACAAATACACTTACATATGTCCAGCAAGTCACTAACTCCGACTCAGGGGTTAGGTTAGGCTAGGCTAAGTTAGGTTAGGTTAGGTGTAAGGAAGGCACACCATACATAGATGGTTCCTCAGAGCATAGATAAATTAGATACATCCCTCCATAACTACTGTACACCCAAGTTAATAATACATAAATACATAAAACAATAGATTCCAAAAGCTTCAATAATCATCTCGATACAGCAAGTAATTTCAAACTCATATTACAGTTCAGTTTGTTTAATATTTTTTCCCCACAATGAATGAAAAACAAACTTTTAATCTCCAATATATCACCAGAGTGTGGACGTGGGATGGCATATAGGGGATGTTATTTTAATATTTATGTAGTGTTAAAAATCATTGTCTATACTTGGGGATTCGTGATGGTGTGTGGCGTCATGTGTGAGGGGGGGAGGGGGGAGGAGGGGAGGGGGGGGGGTGCGGGAATGCTTATTGTTGTTCGGGTGTTGGTGGTGCTTGATTTACCTGTGCCTGCCTACCTGATCTGTGCCTGCCTGTTTGATCTGTGCCCGACCTGTGCCTCACCTGAGCTCCACCTGGGCCTGACCTCAGAAAGTCTTTTATCCAAACGACAATACAATGAACAACAATACTACTCCCAACTACTGTTTCGTAATCTACAATACTACCAACAACAATACAGCGAACTTAACACACAAAATACAGCGAAATACAACCCAACATACAGACACACAGTTAAATGGAATACAGTAGTGTAATACTGTAATAGAGTTGAAATATCTAGTTAAAATAGGGAGGTTTGTAATACTTATATATATATATTTATTACTAGGGATTGCAATAGTGAGAGTTGAAATATGTTGTTGCAATACTGACAGTTGCGTAAGTGAAGGTTGCAACACCAGGAGCTACAGTACTGTGTTATAAAGTACATTATAGTAACTGTATTAAGACCGACCCAGAACAGTGAAGTTTTCCATCTGCGTACAATATTTTTGTTTTGATTCCATCCCCCCATAGAGTGAGGAAGCCCTCATGGTAGCGAGGGAGCCATGATGGTATAGTGAGGGAGCCATGGTGGTAGTGAGGGAGCCATTGTGGTAGTGAGGGAGCCATGGTGGTAGTGAGGGAGCCATGGTGGTAGTGAGGGAGCCATAGTGGTATAGTAAGGGAACCATGGTAGTAGTGAGGGAGCCATGGTGGTAGTGAAGGAGCCATAGTGGTATAGTGAGGGAGCCATGGTGGTTGTGAGAGAGCCATGATGGTAGTGAAGGAGCCGTGGTGGTAGTGAGGAAGCCATAGTGGTATAGTGAGGGAGCTATGGTGGTAGTGAGGGAGCCATGGTGGTAGTGAGGGAGCCATGATGGTAGTGAGGGAGCCATGATGGTAGTGAGGGAGCCATAGTGGTATAGTGAGGGAGCCATGGTGGTAGTGAGGGAGCCATGGTGGTATAGTGAGGGAGCCATGGTGGTAGTGAGGGAGCCATGATGGTAGTGAGGGAGCCATAATGGTATTTTAAGGGAGCCATAGTGGTATAGTAAGGGAGCCATGGTGGTATAGTGAGGGAGCCATGGTGGTATAGTGAGGGAGCCATCATGGTAGTGAGGGAGCCATCATGGTAAACCTCCCCCCCCCCCCCGCCGGTCAACACATGAACCCGTGGTGACAGGCCGCGAATATGGCAACACTTACGAGACAACTTTGCCACTTTTGGTGAGTATATTAGCGAAACTTTAATATAAACTACGGCAAATACGCGAATAAAGTTAGCGACAGCGGGACCCCCGTACAATAAACACCCCCCTTTACCCCCCCTTCCCCCCCTTCCCCCTCTATTTCTACCTCTTCCCCTCCACCCACTCCACCCTCTCCCTTCCACTTTTTTTTCTCCTCTCCGCCCTCTCCACCCTCTCCCCTCTACCCACCCACTCCACTATCATCCCTTACCCTTTCCCCTCCACCTACCTCTTTCCTCCGCTCCACTCCTCCCTTTCATCCACACCTTCTTTACTCCCTCCTTCTCATCCACCTTCCCCTCCACCACCTAGCCCTTCCACTTGCTCCACCTCCTCCACTCCCTCCCTTCCCTCCAATTAGTTGATATTGCTGTAGATGTAACACAGTTAATGTTGCCATAGATCTCTGGCAGTCGCCTTTAAGTGACCTAACTAATATTGCCATAGAAGCGACCTAATTGGTGTCGCCATAAAAGTGACCAAGTTAAATTTCCCTCAGCCGTGACCCAATTAATATTGCCATAAATCCGACTCATCTAACATTACCATAAATATTTACCAATTACCACTGCCATAAGAGTGACATAATCAACGCCAACTACCCACGAGAGACTGTCTTTTTCAGCAGCAGCAGAGAAAGAGAGAGACGGTTAGTCAGGGTCTATATAATGCATTTGGCCTGACGTAAGAGAACGATTGCATTTATTTATTTACTTATTTATTTATTTATTCCGAAAGTTCTCTAAAAGGTCGAGGATTTTTTTTTCAATCCAGTTTCTCGTTTGATTAGATCCTCGTTTTAACTCTTCTCCTTTTCACTTTTTTTTTCTCGTCTCTTAATCCGCTTCCAATTTCATCAATTCTCTCCCGATAGGTTTTCTGTTTTGGTTCGGATTTTTTTTGTGAGGGGTAACGGTGGTTTGAATGTCGATTTTATGTGAGTTTTTTTTCTGTTTATTGAATTTTATCTCTTCACTGTTTTGTTTTCTTGTTTAACATAATTTAATCAGTTTCATCATTTATTCCCTTCTTTTTAACTGTCTCTATAGTTTATTATTTTGTTTTAGTTGTTTTATTTTTAGCTTCTGTCCCATTTCTGATTTTTTTCTTATAAATCAACGTTTTTTTTATTATTTTCCATGCTATCTTATTCAGGTTATTAAATTTCATTCCTAGATACTCTCATTAATTCATATTCTATTTCACCCTGACAATATATATCTATATTCCTCTCTCGGAATTTCCCGTATTTTTCTATCGGCTTTTTCATTCAATTATATACTTTTAATCTTTCTATATACCAACCCAACCCAACCCAACCCAACCCAACCCAACCCACCCCAACCCAACCCACCCCAACCCAACCCAACCCAACCCAACCCAACCCAACCCAACCCAACCCAACCCAACCCACCCCAACCCACCCCAACCCAACCCAACCCAACCCAACCCAACCCAACCCAACCCAACCCAACCCAACCTAGCCTCTGTCTCCTCAACTTGTTTCACGTTCTAAGTATCGCTGTTGTGATATATATGAACATAGATATATAAATAAATATACACACGTATTTACACACAGACACACTAACAAATACACACATTCATACATCAGACATACACACACACACTCTGATACGACCTCTGTGATAATGTTATTGGTGCAAATTTATAGCGTAATATATTATGGTGTAAGATAGCAGGAAAAGATATCATTATCACCACTCTTAAGATAGGCAGATAGTGATAAAAGGTGTGGTCACATTATGCTATTTTCCAACCCTTTTATACAGTGAGTTTTACGATATTTTGTTACCTATTAATTAACTGTTAGTGTTATTAACCTTCCTTCGTGGTTAAAGGCCTTAATTATCAAAGAACAGTAATAACCTAATGTCAATAACCCCTTGAGTACGATTATTTAACCCCTGGAATACGATCATTTAACCTCTTGAGCACGACAATTTATCCTCTTGAGTACTATTATTTAAGCCCCGAGTACGATTATTTGACCTCTTTAGTACGATTACTTAACCCCTTGAGTAGCGAATAAAAAATCGAAGAGACATGTAAAGAGAAAGGAGAAGAATAAACTGAGGCAACAGAGAGACAGAGAGATATATGATGGAGAAAGGAAGGGAAGAAAAAGTGGCAGTAAAGAGAGAGAGAGAGAGAGAGAGAGAGAGAGAGGGGCAGGTAGGCAGGAACTATTCAGGGGGTGGGAATGATACACAGGAAACATACTAGTAAAACAACATTGTGGATCTGTGACTGCCTGACTGCCCGCCTTCCTCCACTGGTTCTGAGTCATACATCACTGTTACGATGCCCCCAACGTTTTCTGTTTATCAAAATATGGCTCCCATACTGACTACGGCCGCTCGTGGCTCCTCCTCCTCCCAAAAGAAACGCGGGAAAATATGGGAAACATGTGAGATTTACAGCTGTTTCCATGTTCACTTTATGGTGTTGTTATTGCTATGGAAAGGCAGGTATTTTCCCATTGAATTATTAAAGGGTTTGTTTATTAGTATTAAAGAAGTGCAAAGGGAGGAATATTGTACTGAAGGGAAAGGGTGGAAAATGACGGGGGAAATATGCTGTTGTGTAAGTCTAGTGTGTAGAAAGTATGAGGAAAAAACTTATACAGTGAGTATAAATAGCCAGACAGATACAGATACACACACACACACACACACACACACACACACGGAAAGAGAAAACCAGACAGGGAGAAAGACTACGAGAAAACTAGAATAAAGATAACAAAACCTTGACGGGTCAGGGAAATTTACGGTAATGAAATGACTGATAAGAATATTTAGACAAAGTAAAAAGACTTAAATAATGGTCGAGATAGGGAGACAGGGAGATAAAGAGACAGGGAGATAGAGAGACAGGGAGACAGTAAAATACCAGAGACCCCCAAGAGACGGTTTGGGGGATTACGCTAAGAGAGAGTAAAGGCGCAGACGAAGAACTACACGTCACTGTTTTAAGTTAGTGTTTCTTCCTATCTCAGCTCAGACCGTCGCCCTCGTGATAAACTTAGATGGAAATAACTTAGTATAATATTTTGTTGTGTTATATATATCTAGGTTAAGGTAATGTCTTTATAATAGTCTTACCTGTGTTATGTATATCTGATTGGAATTAACAGGATTCAGGATAGGGTGTATGATGAATGTACAGTCAGCTACTAATGTCCTCTATTCGCCTCTCCTCCTGAACCATGAACCCCCCCGAGAGATTCAGACTCGTGAATCCGAAGCATTTATGGATAGAATAATGTATCAGTCTACTGTTTCGGGTTCACGAGTCTGAATCTCTCGGGGGGGGGGGGGGTCGTATTTCAGAGGTGTACTGAGGATTTTATTAGTTGTTTATACACTGGGTCGATGTTACACCTTTATTATAATACTCTCACCTCATAAAAACTTTACAACTCGTCTTTTCAACCTAACCAAACCAAACCTAACCTAACCAAACTTAACCTAACATAACCTAACCTAACCTAACATAACCTAACCTAACATAACCTAACCTAACATAACCAACACTCAAAATCGATTGATATTGTCCCCCTTAAAAGCAAATTCAAAACAAAACAAAAGACAGTAAACAAGACGGGATTTAACAGTGGTCGTGAGGTCTTGTAAGAATTAGATGGAAGAGACGGGGATACACTGAGGAAAGTGGACGGGGAGGTAGGGAGGTAAGGAGGGGGGAAGGGGATAGGGAGAGAAGAAGACCAAGAGAATTGCTTCCTGGTACAGTTGTCCATATTGTGGCAAGATAATTAGGTACGTCTTATTGTCGTTCTGGGAGACAAGGACGACGAGGGGCTTAGTCGTGGTGGTAGGAGTTGGAGGAGGAGGAGGAGGAGGAGGAGGAGGAGGAGGAGGAGGATCAGGCAGATAGGAAGAAGTAGAGGTGGAGGAGGTGAAGGGGAACATAATTTGGAAGATGAGGGGGGGTAAGGAGGGAGGTAAGGAAGAGAATAAGGAAGAAGAGGAAAAATGGAGGAGGTGAAGAGGAGGATGAGGAAGATGAGGAAGGTAAGAAAGATAGGAAGAGGAATAGGTGGTGAAGTAGGTGGAGAAGGATAAGAAGGGGGAGGTAAGAAGAAGGTAGAGGACGTGGAGTAGGAATAAGGAGGTGAAGGAGGAAGACTGTAGTAGTTGAATGAGGGTGCGCCAAGTCCGTAGACTAATTATTGATAGGAAGATAACAAACATAAGGAGAAGGGAGGCAAGACGGAAGGAGGATAAAGAAGAGGAGAGAGAGAGAGAGAGAGAGAGAGAGAGAGAGAGAGAGAGAGAGAGAGAGAGAGAGTATCTTTATTTCCGAGAAAAACAATATCAGGCAGCATTGGGAGGAACGACCAAGTTATTGTTGCTTTGTGGTCATGACGGAGACAGGTATTGTGGCCTCTCTCTCTCTCTCTCTTTCATGTTTACTCTATTTGTGCATTTGAGTCTGTCTGTCCCTCACACTCCACCCCTCACACTCCACCCCTCACACTCCACACCCCACCCCTCACACTCCACCCCTCACACTCCACCCCTCACACTCCACCCCTCACACTCCACACCCCACCCCTCACACCCCACCCCACCCCTCACACCCCACCCCTCACACTCCACCCCTCACACCCCACCCCTCACACTCCACCCCTCACACTCCACCCCTCACACTCCACCCCTCACACTCCACCCCTCACACTCCACCCCTCACACCCCACCCCTCACACCCCACCCCTCACACCCCACCCCTCACACCCCACCCCTCACACTCCACCCCTCACACTCCACACCCCACACCTCACACTCCACCCCTCACACCCCACCCCTCACACTCCACCCCTCGCACTCCACCCCTCACACTCCACCCCTCACACTCCACACCCCACCCCTCACACCCCACCCCACCCCTCACACCCCACCCCTCACACTCCACCCCTCACACTCCACCCCTCACACCCCACCCCTCACACTCCACCCCTCACACTCCACCCCTCACACTCCACCCCTCACACCCCACCCCTCACACCCCACCCCTCACACTCCACCCCTTACACTCCACCCCTCACACCCCACACCTCACACTCCACCCCTCACACCCCACCCCTCACACTCCACCCCTCGCACTCCACCCCTCACACTCCACCCCTCACACCCCACACCCCACCTCTCACACCCCCACCCCTCACACCCCACCCCTCACACCCCACCCCTCACACCCGACCCTCACACTCCACCCCTCACACCCCACACCTCACACTCCACCCCTCACACTCCACCCCTCACACCCCACCCCTCACACCCCACACCCCACCCCTCACCCCACCCCCCACCCCTCACCCCACCCCCCACCCCTCACACCCCCATCCGTCACACCCTCCACCCCTCAAGACTCCAGGATCCCAGGGCGGCACCTATAAAACTCAGGTTGACTCTAGAGACGATTATTTGTCTTTCTGATTTCGTGTTGACTCGTCTTCCAGCAATCTGTTTACCTGCAAGACGAATCCCAGCGCCAGACGAATCCCAGCGCCAGACGGTATTAAAAAAACTTGATCCTAAAACCCGAGTTATGTAGCGTGAGGCAGATTAGTTTCAGCGAGAGTGATGCATTGGTACCAGATGAATGGTTAGGTTAGGTTAGGTTAGACAGAGATGAAAAACACACACACACACACACACACACACACACACTCACACACACACACCCACACACACCCACCCACACACACACACACACACACACCCACACACACCCACACACACACACACACACAGGGGAACAAGGAGAGGAGAGGTTAATCCATCAGTAAACAATAAATCTGGGTTATGTGACCTACTCGCTGTCTGGAGTCTACAGTAGGAGGTAAACAAACAGACAGGTTGTTTTCTGGAAACAGTTTATGGAGGAGACGTGAGGAGATTATATTGTCTGTTGTCTTGGGGATATTTGTGATACTACAATTATTATTTTGAGATGATAAAAGCAATATATTAAAGATAATTTCTCCTTTTATTTCCCCCCCCCCCCTCTCTCTCTCTCTCTCTCTCTCTCTCTCTCTCTCTCTCTCTTTTTCTACATGTGTATTATATTCATGTGCATACTGTACATGAGTTTGTTAAGGGATTAGATATGGCCGTCATTATTATTATTATTATTATTATTATTATTATTATTATTATCATTGTTATTGTTATTGTTATTTTTATTATTATTGTTGTTATCTTTCTTCAAACATCTTCATTACTATTATCAATATTAATAACGAATTTCAAACAGGTAAACAGGACCGAGTCTCCAGGTCACATAATGCAACACGTAAGACACTGATAAAAAATGACTTACTATGCCACAATGTTTTTCTCCAGGGCTCAGTAGGACATTGTTACGCTGTTAATACTTTATCAAATAAAAGAGTCGACTACACTTTTTTTGCTCGCCGTGACGTCCCATCACCATTTTTCATTCAGCTCGCTTACCGCTGACAACCCATTAGTCTTGTGCTTGATTGCTTAAAATTCAATGTGTGGACTTCAGTCAAATTTCTGAAAAGGGGTAGGTTAGGTTAGCTTAGGTTAGGTTAGGCTAGGATAGGCTAGATTAGGCTAGGTTAGGTTAGGATAGGCTAGGTTAGGTTAGGATAGGATAGGCTAGGCTAGGTTAGGTTAAGTTAGGTATACAGATTGAGAGAAAATTTTTGTGGTTATTGATGAGTCTGGAGAGTGATTACTGTGCTTGTGATAAGACAGTTGACAGTCATAGAGACAAACAAAAATATTTAGACAGTCACAAAAAAATCACAGACAGACATAAAGTATGACGTCAATGGTCTCGAATATTTATCACCTGCCTTCACCTGCCATTAATCCCTCATCACCTGCCATTGATCCCTCACCACCTGCCATCACCTGCCATTGATCCCTGACCACCTGCCATTGTTCCTCACCACCTGCCATTGATCCCTCACCACCTGCCATTGTTCCCTCACCACCTGCCATCACCTGCCATTGTTCCCTCACCACCTGCCACCACCTGCCATTGTTCCTCCACCAGCAACTACAGCAGAGCACAGCATCTACAGCAAAGCACAGCAACTACAGCAGAGCACAGCATCTACAGCAGGGTACATCATCTACAGCAGGGTACATCATCTACAGCAGGGTACATCATCTACAGCAGGATACATCATCTACAGCAGGATACATCATCTACAGCAGGGTACATCATCTACAGCAGGGTACATCATCTACAGCAGGATACATCATCTACAGCAGAGCACAGCATCTACAGCAGGGTACATCATCTACAGCAGGGTACATCATCTACAGCAGGATACAGCATCTACAGCAGGGTACAGCATCCATAGCAGAGCACAGCATCTACAGCAGGGTACAGCATCTACAGCAGGATACAGCATCTACAGCAGGGTACAGCATCTACAGCAGGATACAACATCTAACAGCAGGGTACAGCATCCATAGCAGAGCACAGCATCTACAGCAGAGCACAGCGTCTACAGCAGAGCACAGCGTTTACAGCAGAGCACAGCATCTACAGCAGGATACAGCGTCTACAGCATCTAACAGCAGGGTACAGCATCTACAGCAGTGAGGAGAGAGAGCGTTCACCTGTCGTGGAGATAATGGTATCTTAAATGTTACTGACACCAGCCTCTCTCTACCTCTTATGATGACTGGCAATACTGATGGGCTCCAGAGACACGGTGGTGGTGGAGGAAGGGAGGAAGGAGGGAGGGAGGGAGGAGGGAGGGTGGAAGGAGGGGAAAGGAGAGAGGAGGGGAAAGGCGAGAGGAGGAAGGGGAAACGAGGGAGGACGGAGAGGAAAGGAAGGAGGAGGGAGGGGAAAGGAGGGAGAGAGGGAAGGAGGAAAATGAAAACGAAAGGAAAAGGAGTGAGAGAAGGAGAATAAGAGGGATGGAGGATGGGAGCGAAGGAGAATAGCGTGAGAAATATATTAAGGATGATCGAAGGAGAGAGAGGGAGGGAGGGAGGGAGGGTTATAGGTATTCCCTCCTCCTCCACCACCTCCTTACACACATATACGGTCAAAGATCACGAGAGGAGGAGATGAAGTGGACTTGGGGGATGGACTTAGGGGGTTGGACTTGGGGGGTTGGACTTGGGGGGTTGGACTTGGGGGGGGTTGGACTTAGGGGGTTGGACTTGGGGGGATGGACTTAGGGGGTTGGACTTAAGGGGATGGACTTGGGGGTTGGACTTGGGGGGTTGGACTTGGGGGGTTGGACTTGGGGGGTTGGACTTGGGGGGTTGGACTTGGGGGGTTGGACTTGGGGGGATGGACTTGGGGGGGATGGACTTGAGGGGGTTGGACTTAGGGGGTTGGACTTGGGGGTTGGACTTGGGGGATGGACTTGGGGGATGGACTTAGGGGGTTGGACTTGAGGGTATGAACTTGGGGGGATGGACTTGGGGGGTTGGACTTGGGGGGTTGGACTTGGGGGGATGGACTTAGAGGGTTGGACTTAGGGGGATGGACTTAGGGGGTTGGACTTAGGGGGTTGGACTTGGGGGTTGGACTTGGGGGATGGACTTAGGGGGTTGGACTTGAGGGTATGAACTTGGGGGGATGGACTTGGGGGTTGGACTTGGGGGGTTGGACTTGGGGGGATGGACTTAGAGGGTTGGACTTAGGGGGTTGGAATTAGGGAGATGGACTTCCGGCCTGGGACTTACTTAAGCTTTATTTTAGTTGAGTTTTTATTTTATTGAAATTTTTTTTTTCTAATTTATTCAGTTTTTTATGTTATATTGTGTTGTTTATTTGTATATTTCCTTACCTGTCTCTTATTTCCTTACCTGTCTCTCATTTTCTTACCTGTCTCTTATTTTCTTACCTGTCTCTTATTTTTTTACCTGTCTCTTATCCATTCCTTTAAATCTGTCACCAAATATTTTGCCTTTTGGTGCCTATTATGTAGTTAATGGTGTTTTTGATGGTGTTGAGGGTAATAGCACTAAGTCCCATTGGAGCAACGTCACTAGTGGAGTTCCCCCAAGGCTCAGTACTTGGACCTTTATTATTTATTATATACATAAACGACATAGATATCGGCATAGACAGCAACATAAGTAAATTTGCTGATGACACTAAAATAGGACGTGTTATTAAATCTGACGAGGACTCCGCAAAACTACAGGAAGATCTAAACAAATTTTTCGAATGGTCTGAAAAATGGCAGATGAAATTCAACGTGGACAAATGCAAAGTACTCAGTATAGGAGATGTAAACAGGGAAACCAGATACCAGATGAACAACGATGCCATAGAGAAATCCGACTGCGAGAGAGATTTAGTAGTAATGATAAGCAGGAACCTTAAGCCAAGTAAACAATGTGTTTTGCTCGTAACAAGGCTAATAAAGTACTTGGGTTCATACAAAGGAGTGTTAGTTACAAGACTAGCGAGGTCATCCTAAAACTGTATCTTGCGCTTGTGAGACCACACCTGGATTACGCAGTTCAGTTCTGGTCACCGAATTACAGAATGGATATAGAATCATTGGAAAGAATTCAGAGGAGAATGACAAGACTAATCCCGAGCATTAGGAGCCTTGAGTATAGAGACAGGTTAAAGCATCTTAATTTGCACTTCCTCGAGAGACATAGAGCGAGGGGCGACCTGATAGAGGTGTATAAGTGGAAGTTAGGGCTAAACAAAGGGGACATTACAAAGGTTCTCAAACTATCCAACCAGGAGCGAACTCGTAATAATGGTTTTAAATTAGACAAATTTAGATTTAGGCGTGAAATAGGTAAACACTGGTTTGGAAACAGAGTAGTGGATGAATGGAACAAGTTACCAAATATCATCATTAACTCGAATACGCTGAATAGCTTCAAACATAGGTTGGATGCTTATATGAGCAATAGGGGTTGGGTGCAAACGGGACTGCCCAGTATGGGCCAATAGGCCCGCTGCAGTTTCCTCCATTCTTATGTTCTTATGTTCTTATAGTGATGGTGGTGATACTGATGGTGATGGTGGTGGTGGTGGTGGTGGTGGTGGTCATGGTGATAGTGGTGGTGGTGGTTGTCATGGTGATAGTGGGGGTGGTGATGATGGTGGTGGTGGTGGTGGTGGTCATGGTGATAGTGGGGGTGGTGATGATGGTGGTGGTGGTGGTCATGGTGATAGTGGTGGTGGTGATGGTGGTGGTGGTGCATGGTGATAGTGGTGGTGGTGGTGGTGGTGATAGTGATAGTGGTGGTGCTGTTGATTGTGGTTGTGATAGTGGTGGTGATTGTCGTTGTGATAGTGGTGGTGATAGTGGTGGTGATATTGGTGGTGGTAGTAATAGTGGTGGTGGTAATGGTGTTGATGGTGATAGTAGTAGTCATGACGGTGAAGGTGTTAATGTTGGTGTTTTTTATTGATATTGGTGGTGAAAGTGATGGTGATGATGATGATGATGATGATGATGATGATGATGATACTAATGACGATGATGAGAACAACACTGTAATGTATTATACTAAAACACTCTATTGAAAATACAACAGCACTGAAACACTACAATATTGCATAACACACTCTAATACAACAAGATACAACACAACACCACTGAACAACTAAAACATACAACATTACAAAGCAACACTACTACAACACTAGCACTACAGCCCTACAACATTATACTACAACACTACAACACAACACCATAATGTCATCACCTTCCCCTCTTTCTCTTTTTTTACCAAGGCTTCGCTTCTCCCTTTGAGTAATTATCGACCCTTCCTATCCTCACTTTTATCATTTTTTTCATCTTTTTCTCACTTTTTCCCCCTGAAACCTCGTTATCAAGTCTCTTTTATTCATTTTGTTTTACCTTCTTTGTCATCTCCTCTTCATTTCTCTCGTTATTCTATTTGCTTGTTCTTGTTCCAGTGACTGCACCAATTGTACCATAAATCACCTCTTTTGTTCCATCCTAATGTCCCCTGAAGCATGAACACAGTGATCTGAGAGAGTCCTTGTACCATGAGTTCTTCTTCTTCTTCTTCTTCGTCTTCTTCGTCTTCGTCTTCGTCTTCGTCTTTTCCTTCTTTCGTCTTTCGTCCTTCGTCTTTAAAATAAGTCCGGAAGCTCTCGTTGTTGTGTTGACGAACTAAGAAGCTGTGTCAGCGCTGATGGCTCTTTAAGCACCGATCACTAAGTCAGTTTCTGCACTAGACAACACCTTTAAATAAATATTAACTAATTACTGAACGCTTTATTTCACTTAGTTATAACATTTATCTAATTGTTATTTATGACACTTTGTTTTTGTTGCAACGTTGGTATTACGGATACGATTCTTGCAACAATAAATACATCTTCCATTTATCTAAGTCAAGAAAGTAATATAAGGAACAGTTGAATTGATTCCTTAAATAATCCTTGTGTGTACTTAGGGTTATTAATGGATATAAAGATAACGGCTGCAACGTGGTCGTTATGTACATGATCCTTGCAACAACAACCATCCATCATAGTCACAGGTGGTATGTTGCATGCAATGAAGATATTACACAGTAGGTTGCCTCCGGCAGAGCCACACCCGTTATTATGAACATGTTCATCAATAAGGCCCCTGTGGTCGTTACCACTCAGGCAGTTCACTATATTACAAGCTGCAACTAACAACTAACCCTAACAATGCCTTCATGCAACACCAACAATGCAATTGCATGTAGAGCGTCACAGGTCGGAATAAATTTGAATGTTTTCTTTGCAATAACGTCTAACACGTGCTTCATGAAACACAATGTGTGTATACAATATACTGTATGTAATGTAATGTAATGTATGTATGTATGTATGTATGTATGTATTGAGAGAGAAAGAGACCCATGTATTTTCCCTATATCTTAGAGACTTCACCTGTCTCCTTGTCTCTCTCTCATGTCTCCCAGTCTCTCCTGTAAGCTCGAGTCACCCCTCTATCTCAAAGTCTTCCATCCATATATATTCCTCCTGTATCTCATTCTCTCCCTTGTATCTCTGTCTCTCCCGTGTATCTCTCAGTCTCTCCCGTGTATCTCTCAGTCTCTCCCTCAAGTCCACCTCTCACTGTGTAACATAATCTCAGGTCTTGACGTCCCGCTGTCTGGTAATTAATGCCAGGTTGGCTGCTCTTGTTCCTCTGACAGGTGTGTGTTGATGAGTTTTACCTGGGTACACCGCACCTGGGGTACACCACACCTGGGGTACACCACACCTGGGTACACTACACCTGGGGTACACCACACCTGGGGTACATCACACCTGGGGTACACCACACCTGGGGTACAACACACCTGGGGTACACCACACATGGGTACACTAAACCTGGGGTACACCACACCTGGGGTACACCACACCTGGGGTACACCACACCTGGGGTACACTACACCTGGGGTATACTACACATGGGGTGCACCACACCTGGTGTGCACTACACTTGGGGTGCACCACACCTGGTGTACACTACACCTGGGGTACACTACACCTGGGGTGCACCACACCTGGTGTACACTAAACCTGGGGTACACCACACCTGGGGTACACCACACCTGGGGTACACCACACCTGGGGTACACTACACCTGGGGTATACTACACATGGGGTGCACCACACCTGGTGTGCACTACACTTGGGGTGCACCACACCTGGTGTACACTACACCTGGGGTACACTACACCTGGGGTGCACCACACCTGGTGTACACTACACCTGGGGTACACTACACCTGGGGTGCACCACACCTGGTGTACACTACACCTGGTGTACACTACACTTGGGGTGCACCACACCTGGTGTACACTACACCTGGGGTACACTACACCTGGGGTGCACCACACCTGATGTACACTACACCTGGGGTGCACCACACCTGGTGTACACTACACCTGGGGTACACTACACCTGGGGTGCACCACACCTGGTGTACACTACACCTGGGGTACACTACACCTGGGGTACACTACACCTGGTGTACACTACACTTGGAGTACACTACACTTGGAGTACACTACACCTGGGGTGCACCACACCTGGGGCACACTACACCTGGGGTGCACCACACCTGGGGTGCACCACACCTGGGGTACACTACACCTTGGGTGCACCACACCTGGGGTACACCACACCTGGGGTGCACTACACCTGGGGTGCACCACACCTGGTGTACACTACACCTGGGGTACACTACACCTGGGGTACACTACACCTGGGGTACACTACACCTGGGGTGCACCACACCTGTTGTACACTACACCTGGGGTACACTACACCTGGGGTGCACCACACCTGGTGTACACCACACCTGGTGTACACCACACCTGGGGTGCACTACACCTGGGGTGCACCACACCTGGGGTACACTACACCTGGGGTGCACCACACCTGGGGTACACTACACCTGGGGTGCACCACACCTGGGGTACACTACACCTGGGGTGCACCACACCTGGTGTACACTACACCTGGGGTGCACCACACCTGGTGTACACTACACCTGGGGTACACTACACCTGGGGTGCACCACACCTGGTGTACACTACACCTGGTGTACACTACACTTGGGGTGCACCACACCTGGTGTACACTACACCTGGGGTACACTACACCTGGGGTGCACCACACCTGGTGTACATTACACCTGGGGTACACCCTACTTATTACTACTACTACTTTACTGTCACTCGGAATCGAGTAAGAAGATAATCCAGCTTTGATACAATTATATGAGTTATTAATGATGTCACCTACGTTGGTGAGTTCTAAGGTGACTAAAGAGGACGATACGGGTCCGGCAGGGTCGTCCACAGATGTTACACATGTGGGGGCAACATCTAATGCGGGAAGGGCGGCGGCAACGTCTTTCCGACGCTGGCGCTCGTTTGCTTCGTTATGCAGTCGGGCTAACTCGAAAGTATTGACACCTTTTCTAGGGTTGTACTCCTCCGGGCGTTACGATGTGGAGTAATCGACGCCCAGGTGAGGGGGTCGATTTGGCAATTTTTTAGGTTTGTCTTAAGACTATCATTATACCTTTTCAGTTGCCCGCCAGCGTCACGTTTACTACTCGTAAGGTGACTGTAAAGTAGAGGGGCAGGGAATACTCTTGTACTCCCTCTCCTGCACTGTTTCTAGGTAGGTAGGTGTGTGTGGGTGTGTGTGTGTGTGTGTGAGGGGTATTACTCCGTTTATTGATAAGATAATAATAATAATAACTAATAATAATAATAATAATTATTATTATTATTATTATTATCATTATCATTATCATTATCATCATTTTTATTATTATTTTTATTTTTTTATATTATATTATATTATATTATATTATTTTATTTTATTTTATTTTATTTTATTTTTTCATTTCATTTCATTTCATTTCATTTCATTATCCGGATAAAACAAGAGCAAAATTATTAAGCTTGTTATTGGAATAATGAGTCAGGCGATTGTTAAATCGTTTATATAACTAAATAATTTGAGTTAATATCAGTAATTAAATAATTTTGTGACTTCCAGTAATCAGAGAGAACAATTAATTTTCAAGTTAATACATTTTACATAATGAGGCAATTTGTATGAATGGCATTTAATTATATGAAATTTAGATAATTACACTGTTACTGAAATAATGATATCTGTGGACTTGTATATATATAGGGCAATGTATTTATGGATGTATTCATGTACATGTAAATGATTTTGTGTGTATTTAAATTTCTGACTTATACGAAGATTTCAACTGAGGTTTACTGTATAGATCTAACCTTGCCTAAAGTAACACCAGACGTGGGATCTGTTACTGGGTTTCTATTACTAATAATTTTGCTTTATTGTATTACTATTATTATTAATTTAGTTATCACCTTTTACTATTATTTGGTAATTTATTACGATTACTTTTGGACACTACCAGTCACCACACTTGGAGCACCGGAGTTACAGACAGTATTTTTCTCGCATAATCATCAGAATGTTCCTATTTTACCTAGGTTTTGCAGTAATATTCTTGTGTATAATGAGTTAATACGGAAATGCAGGGATTTCTGGTGTGTCACACCCAAGCATGTTGTGGTTAGTTGTTGTTAGTCCCTTGTCAAAGCAAAACTGTTGAATGACATCAGCAATTCAGTAATTATGAGAGAATTTTCGACATCCTAAGAGTTAAAAAGAAGTGTCTCTGTAACAGAAATGTCATAGACTATTATCTAATACTTTGCTTACTCTTACTACTATTATTATTATTACTATTGCAGCCAAACAATTGTAATATATTACCATTACTATTACTTTAAAAACCCTATAATAGTCTATTACTATTACTTATTACTATTACCCCATGTTTGAGTAACACACACACAGACTGCTCACCTTCATTCGTCCTCCCTGCCTTCACCATCCCTACTCTGGCACAAGATCTACCTTGCATCCCCAGCTAACACAAAATCTAGCTTGGTCTCCCAGCTAACAAAAACTCGAGCTAGACCCCTTAGCTTACACACGATTTTGCTTGGCCACTCAGCTAATACAATATCTAGAGTGGCTTTTCAGCTAACACACGGCCTTTAAATGACCAGGAGACTCATTAGTGTAGATTATAGCTAGAGTTAATTAACCACTAATGGCTTAAGCCCCTTCCCTGGACTCGACCGCCAGGAGACGCTAATGTTGTGGGGAGGAAGAGCTAAACATTACGATTACTTTTGTGTTGTTAATGGTGTCAAAAGTAATTATGTTGTTTATTTGGTAAAATGTTTAATTATCTTGCGTGTTTTATGATATGGGATTAGTTATGTTTGTTTTGTTTTTGTTTTGTTTTTGTTATGTTTTTGTTGCTATTGAATGGTAAATATTGTCATTTTACAAGTTAATATTACGTGGAAAATAATAATTATATATTTTAATTAATATATTTTGTTTGACTTTCAATACAATATGGAAAAAAATAATTACATTATTTTTCATGTTAAATTATGTATGATGGAAGTTAATTACGTTTTCTGTCATTATTAATACTGGATGATAGAATTTCATTGCATTATTTTTATTGTTAATTTTAGTGATATTAAATTGAAGTACAGTATTTTTTTTCCTGGATAATAATGTAAAGTATATTTCCCCTGAAGTAGTTTTTTGTATACTGATGCCATTCTGAAATATACTGTACTCTAGCTGTAACTATACATGTATTTTTACCTGTAACTGTAATTGAGTCCCTGTAACTGCACATGTATTTGCAACTGCTTATAATCTGTAAAGGCATTTGTATCCTCTATTGTACATAATAACTGTATTTTATAACACGCACACACACACACACACACATAATCCCTCAGAGACAGGTTTAACGATTCGCTGAGCCAAGGAAAATGAATTGGGTGTTGGTAAAAGAGGATCCACTCTACTTCTGGTGATTGGAAGCTTAGGTCAAGGATACGATTAAAGGAAGGATTTCTGTACGAGACAATTAAGGAAAGTCTTTGATAATAATAATAATAATAATAATCAATGAGAAATATTCACAATTTTCTTAATATTCCTTTAATTCCAGCAACTAAATTGGGAAACAAATAGACTACAGTAAAACCTCTATTTAAAAGACAATATAGAGAAGAAAGTCCGTTATATCGAGGTCCATTAGAAGTACAATCAGCAACTACCGGATTTTATGGAGAAAAACCCCGTTATAGGGAAATATCAGAATGACTCATTTCTCAAAACCTTTCCTTCTTTTTCTTCCTCAAATTTGTAAGTAATCACTTCTTGGCTGCCACCTGGGCCATGAATAGGTAATGACTGAGTTTAAATCATAATACTGGCGGGAAAATATGATAATCAGTAAAATATAATGTTCTGATTCTTCACCGGGACCCTTATCGGGGGAATTATTACCCGTAATTATCATAGCGAGTGATGACGAGCTTCTTGACTGGTAATGATGATAATTATGATAATGATGGCAATGATAAAAGTAAAAAAAATAATAAGAATTTATATTTTCATGATAATAATAATAATAATAATAAACTTTACCAATCCCTCTACGTACTTCCTTACTACTTTCCCTCGTAACAACTTTCCCTCCCAACCACTTTCCCCTCTTACCATCTGCACCGGCTCCCCTCTTCTCCTGCCTCTGGGTCCGTACTAAGAATATCCCCGCCAGCTGGTTCCTACCCTCGTCCAATGGCAGATGGCTCGCCTACCGATTCACACTCAATAGCATTAGTGGTTGAATGTGGGTGCGCCAAGTCCGTAGACTTGCTAGTGATAGTAGCTAGCAGGTGGTTCTGTCTCCCCTTCCTCCTCCCCCTTCCCCCTTCTCACCCCATCCTCTCCCCTTCCTCCTCTCCCTTCCTCCTCCTCAGTCCATACCAGCTGTACTTCCCGCCAGATGGTTTTACTCACCCCAGCCACCCACTTCCTCTTTTAACAGCTGGTTCACCCATGCTCCTCCCCTCCCTCCATTCTTCCTTCTCTCCCCTTTCCCTTACCCTTCTGCATTCTTTTTCATCCCCTCCCTCCCCTTCCCTTCCCCTTCCCTTCTCTTCCACTTCCCAGGTAGAAGGAAGGAAGGAAGGAAGGAAGGAAGGAAGGATCCCTGAGGCAATAACTTGGTTCTGGTAATAAGATATATAAAGATTTACCCATAATCCCTCTGGAGACAATTAAAGACCTTGGGCAGAACAGGTCATCAGCCAGGGTGAAGGATGACCCAAGTTATGAACAAGCTGCCTGGGTCACTGTAACACGCAAGCATCTTAACCTGGCAAGACGTAATACCGTTTTCTCTCTCTTTCTCTCTGTCTGTCTGTCTGCCTGTCTGTCTGTTTCGTTTTCTTCTCCTCATCAATAATCGACATTTTTGTGAGCATTACATTTCGCAAGGGTGAATATCATCTCATTTACAGCCTAACTTTTTTCCACTGTCTGTCTGTCTGTCTTTCTGTCAGTCCAAGAGTGCTATACTTTAAATGATAAACACAGATACGAAATATAGAACTAAACCCTGAACGCAGGATTAGTTCACCATGTAACGGGATAATTTACAAGTGCCATAACGTCCTCTGGATACCATGATGTCACTCTAGGTACCATGATGTCACTCTAGGCACCATGATGTCACTCTAGGTACCATGATGTCACTCTAGATATCATGATGTCACTCTAGGTACCATGATGTCACTCTAGGTACCATAATGTCACTCTAGGTACAATGATGTCACCCTAGGTACCATGATGTCACTCTAGGTACCATGATGTCACTCTAGATATCATGACGTCACTCTAGGTGCCATCTCAGCTCAATATGATGTTAAACTTGTAATGTATATAGAATTAATCTCCAGTATAGATATATAGAATCTTTTGTTACAGGATTTTGAGTTTTTATCATAATTTATATAACTCGTATTGTGTCTTGTCCAGATATGTGGTAATGGACTGAGAGGTGTGGTCGAGACGCTGTGTGAAATACTGAACCAGGTGTTTCCATTAGTTGTGGCCCTGTTGCTAATAAGTTTGATGTGTGTGTGTGTGCGTTTCTCTAATATACATACATACATACATACATACATACATACATACATATAAATCAATAAACCTCGAGTTAGTGTTACCAGCTACACGAAACACGCCTCGAGGCCTCAAACATGTGTCTGAAATTTTGACAAACAGATAATTAAAAAAAGGGTAAAACTGTACCATACTATTTCATGTACAATTATTATCAGATATTCCGGGAAATGTATAGAGTTATCTTTTGTTCTCTCACTGGGGGGGGGTGGGGGGTGGGGGGGTATTACATCTCCTCCCCCCCTCCCCCCCTCCCCCCTTAGAACTTCTCTCCCTCCTCCTCCTTCCTCCTCGATTTTTATTCACTCTATAAATTTATCATTGATACCAACTGGTTTTTGGAAACTTTATCTGTCTGTCTATCTGTCTGCCTGTCCGCCTATCTGTCTGTTTATGTCTGTCTGTCTGTTTATGTCTGTCTGTCTGTCTGTCTATAGGTAACACAAGACACCTATACTTACGCTACTAATTAATTCCATCAACCTCATTAGACTATAATTTAAAAAGCTATAGAATTTAACTAAAACATTAATGCCTCTTCATACGTAATAAGTTGAAAAATAGTGCAGGTAATTAGGACAGGTATTCATTCAGTGTTCATTTTATCAGTGGCAGTTTTATGGTGAGTTCAATTGTGTGTGTTGTGTTGGGGTGAGGTATAGGTTTTACGTGTCTTCCTGCCTCCTACTACCATTACCATCATTACCATCATTATCAACATTGCTGCCACCACTACCGCACACTGTTGCCAGAACTACCACCATTATCACAACTGCTGCCCCCGACCGCCACTACCACCACGTCTGTCACCCCTACCACCACGTCTGCCACCCCTACCACTACCACCACTGCCACCACTACCACCTTTAACAGGCTCTCTGTGTCTCTCTCTTACCCGTAATTAAAGGTATAATACGTTTTTGGCCGTGTTGTTTTACTCTATTATTTTCTCTTTCTCTTTCTTTCCCACTCTTTCTCTTTCTTTCCCACTCTTTCTCTTTCTTTCCCACTCTTTCTCTCTCTCTCTTTCTTCTCTTATCACTCTTTATCATCTGTTAAACACACACACACACACACACACACACACACACACACACACAAGTTTGCTGCCGTTGATTTTATACATTTCTGGAGCCTCAATTATTTAACACGTTTTTAGAAATTCTGAACATGGATTTTTTTTTGTGTCTGGGAGCAAATTGTATCGTCCCATATTTCCCTTATATTAACTGCAGTAAAGTAATTGATTTGCATTATATTTCGCCTCCCTCCCCATTTTTTTAGAAGTTGAGGGAATTGTATCGGTAATGTATTTTCTTTATAGTTGGTATAAATAACGTTTGATGAAAAGTTGCTGTTATTATTATTATTATTATTATTATTATTATTATTATTATTATTATTATCTGTCAATATATCAGACCAAAACTCGTCACTAACAGCTTCAATATTTTTGTCTGACATAATGTGTGAGTTTTTCGTTTTCTCTTTTTTTTAACTGTAATAAATTTATGGCGCCACCTTTATCAACACTGTCTACCATAATCGGAATTCCGTGAAAAAAACAAGTGTCAGGTAATGTTGTGGTATTTTTCATATTAAAATAGTTTGACACGAGGCGACCATATATATTTTTTGTTGGTACATGAAAAATAATTGATTTGATCATAACAGAGTTGAGGGTGTTCTCTCTCTACACCTTATCCAAACCCACACTTGTTTTGATGTACAGGTGTAGGGATTGTGTTTTATATTGTACAGGTGTGATATACAGGTGTTGGTACAGGTGTGATATACAGGTGTTGGTACAGGTGTGATATACAGGTGTTGTGGTACAGGCAGGTGGATACAGGTGTTGTCTGTGGGTACAGGTGTGTAATATACAGGTAGGGGTTCGGGGTGCAGTGTTAAACGTATAATTTCGTTAGTACAGGTACTGTTACGGGTGCACTATACAGGTACCGTTAATTACAAAAATCCGTTCGCCTCTCCTCATGAACCACGAACCCCCCGAGAGATTCAGACTCGTGAACCCTAAGCAGTAGACTGATACATTATTCTATCCATAAATGCTGTCTACTACCGTCTCTTATCGTCTCCTACTGTCCTCCTACTGTCTCCCACTATCTCCCTCTGTCTCCCACTGTCCAAACACTATATTCATGTGCCCTCGCCCGTCCATTTTTCTGTCACGTTCTATGCATTAATATTTATATAATTTTATTCATCCTAACATATCACTCTGAAGGCAAACGAATTATTAGCTCCGTTTGTGTGTGTGTGTGTGGGCTCTCTCTCTCTCTCTCTCTCTCTCTCTCTCTCTCTCTCTCTCTCTCTCTCTCTCTCTCTCTCTCTCCCAACCTTCACCATAAACCAAAACATTAGAGAATCGTCTGACAACTTTTCCTTTTCCTGTCCACATCAATTAGACATTCCTCCCCGCCACCGTCTCACTGGCGCCACTGCTAGAGAAAGAACGTCTGCCAGTGCTGGAGAAAGTCCGCCAGAGTGAGAGCAATAACGGGAATGAATTACATAATAGATGTTGTTTTCCGATCGTGTGTTACCCGACGACATATTAAGTTTGTTTACAAGTTCGGATACGTCAGCTGATAAGACAGTTAGATGGACAGACAGACAGACAGACAGACGACACCTGGAGATAAGACAGAAAGATGGACAGACGGATAGATAGATGGGCAGACACACAAATAGATGGACAGTCACTCAGATAGATGGACAGTCACTCAGATAGACATAAAAAGAGGAACAGACAGGTAAATATAGATAGATAGACATTCAGACGGAAAGACCAATACACGGACAGATACACAGAAAGAAAGACTAACCCACATACAGACCGATAGATAAAAACAGAGAGATATAACAGATAGATAGACAGAACAGACAGACAGAGAAAGTAGACCTACAAATAGACAGAGAAAAAAACGTGTGTCCCGGGAACTCAGACATCGAGCTGTGACTATGAATAATTTGTTGCGAGGGTCATCACCATTACCCTGTAGTAGTTGTGAGACAGGAAGACAGAGCAATAGATAGACAGACTGGGGAATAGACAGTGAGAGAGGGAGAGAAAGAAAGCGAGAAAGAGAGAGACTGTGAGAGAGAGAGAGAGCGAGAGACTGAGAGAGAGAGAGACTGATGACACACACACACACATGGTGAGTGACGCAGTTTTTTGCTCTCTTCTGATCTTCCAATTACCATCAGTAATTAGGACTGTCCACCTCACCCCCTGGAGCTTCACAACTCACCTGCACTTCCCTACGCCGTGTGTGTGTGTGTGTGTGTGTGTGTGTGTGTACCTTTTACTTCTATCATCTATCTATTACATTAATTACTTTATTAAGTTACTTTTGACATTTTAAAACTTACATAATTCCAACTTCATCAACTATTAACATTTCAATTAACCTGAAATCGAACTCATCCAAAAAATAGAGTGCCTCCCCCCTTCCCCATCCCTCTTCCCTTTTATCCCCTTTCCCTTTCTTCCTCCCCCCTTCCCCTGGGACTGTCAGTTTGTTGATCCCACTGAGGTCATTCACGCCCTTCAATAGAGTCTTTAAACTAAGGTCTTGAAACTGACTCTTATCGACCCTTACCCCCCTCCCCTATCCTACCCCATCCCTTAATCTCCCTTCCCCCTAAAATCCTATCCTATCCTATCCTATCCTATCCTATCCTCCTCCCTAGGTACAACTATCAACAGTGTGGGTTAGGGAAGGCAAGGCGAAGAACGACAACAGTACACAGGCCTGAAGAGTTAAGACAAGAGCCAGTTGGAGAATGAACAGTCAATGGAAAATACGATTTATGTCAGAAACAGTCACATGTCATCGTTAGTCTGACCATTGTTGCCCTCCTGTGTTGCAATACCAGGCAGGAGGGTCAGGTACAGTGTTGCAAGACGACAGCGTAACTATATTGTTGCATGCAAAGTGGAGCAAGAGTCTAGGGTGAGTGAGTGGAGTAAATAAAATGTTGCAAGGTGTAGCGGCAATAATGAGTGTTGCAAGAAGGTGTAGCGACAATAATAAGTGTTGCAAGAAGGTGTTGCGGCAATAATAAGTGTTGCAAGAAGGTGTAGCGGTGATAATGAGTGTTGCAAGGTGTAGCGGTGATAATGAGTGTTGCAAGAAGGTGTAGCGGCAATAATGAGTGTTGCAAGAAGGTCTAGCGGCAATAATGAGTGTTGCAAGAAGGTCTAGCGGCAATAATGAGTGTTGCAAGAAGGTTTGGCAGGAATAATGTGTTGCAAGAAGGTGTAGCGGCAATAATGAGTGTTGCAAGAAGGTGTAGCGGCAATAATGAGTGTTGCAAGAAGGTCTAGCGGCAATAATGAGTGTCGCAAGAAGGTATAGCAGGAATAATGTGTTGCAAGAAGGTGTAGCGGCAATAATGAGTGTTGCAAGAAGGTGTAGCGGCAATAATGAGTGTTGCAAGAAGGTGTAGCGGCAATAATGAGTGTTGCAAGAAGGTGTAGCAGTGATGAGTGTTGCAAGAAGGTGTAGCGGCAATAATGAGTGTTGCAAGAAGGTGTAGCAGTGATGAGTGTTGCAAGAAGGTGTAGCGGCAATAATAAGTGTTGCAAGAAGGTGTATTTGTGGTAATTGAGGACGATAATTCATAACTCTTCGTGTTCACAAGTTAATGTAGGACGATAATTGATAACTTCTCTCTTTTTATCTTAGGTTTATAATTATTGACTCTAATTTGCATAATGAGAGCAACATAGAAGCACATGTATGAACATCAATTATCTCGTCATTTAAGTACAAGAGCATCAATTATCGTGTCATATACGTACAAGAACATCAATTATCGCGTCATTTAAGTACAAGAACATCAATTATCGTGTCATATACGTACAAGAACATCAATTATCGCGTCATTAAAGTACAAGAACATCAATTATCGTGTCATATACGTACAAGAACATCAATTATCGCGTCATTTAAGTACAAGAACATCAATTATCGCGTCATTTAAGTACAAGAACATCAATTATCGCGTCATTTAAGTACAAGAACATCAATTATCGCGTCATTTATGTAGAAGGACATCAGTTATCATGTCCTATAAACACCAAGAGTAATCAATTACCAGCCGTCTTATCGCTGTGGTAATAACAGACACCACGAGGTTAATGTAAACAAATTCGCTTAACCTCCACCTTTTTTTTTTTGGCCTCTAACACGCAACCTCACAGAAAACGAAACTCAGAGACGAAAATAATTATAATCGTCAATATTTCAAACTGTTTCGTTCATATTTGTTTTTAGTGTAATCTTTTTCTTTAAGGTTGGGTTGGGTTGGGTTGGGTTGGGTTAAGATACTGAATTAAAAGGTGTTCATGATAACTTTTTTTGGAAAGGGTTGAAAGGTGATTTGAGTGAAGGTAAGAGTTCTTGAGTCAAAGGTTGATTAAGATGAGTGTTCAGCGCACGAAAGATTGTGGGAAGTGACCGATACTCAGGGAGACAGTTATACCTCAGGTGAGACACGCCAACCAACCATTCATCACCTGAGTAAGCTAACTTGTGAAGTATATGACAAACACACACACACACTCAAATACACTCAAACACACACACACACACACAAATACACTCAAACACACACACACACCACACACTCAAATACACTCAAACACACATACACACACACAATCACACATACACTTACACACACTCAAACCTACATTAATGTACTCATTCACACTCACATATAATTACACACACCTTACACCTTTATGTATGCATGTAGATGTATATTCCTACATACATACATACATACATACAAGCACACACGCTACACGCTAAATCATGCATGTTTGGAAGTGTATGCTCTTTCACACACACACACACACACACACGTACCAAAAATACTCCTCCATTCTCCCTCAAAAAAACAGAAAATAAAACAAACGTTGGCAACTCATTAGGAAATGCTCCTGAAATATTATTAATAATTAAACCGGGAGATAATTACGGATATTTACACTGTTATTTTCTGCTGTATAAATCTAATCTCATGAATTCTGCTGTCGAGGATTTTAATTTTATACACTCTCTCTCTCTCTCTCTCTCTCTGTTTATTTCGCTCTGTTTTTCTCGTTTTCTTCTCTTTCGCTGTCTCTCTTTCCTTGTCTATCTGTCTATATATCTATCTATCACAATATAAATACAGTTTAATTATAAAGAAACACAAACATTCGGAATGTGTTTGATTAATGTTTAGTGTCAATAATTTAGCCATTAAATTATTGGGTCTTGTGTTTGCCTCTGTGTTTATTGAGGCTTAATTGTTGAGTAAATATTCTTAGGTTTTTATGTTACTCGACTAAACATTATAATGGAACATATTATATAAACATTACGGTACAATAAACATTATAAAGATCACAACCATATAAACATTACTATACAATATACTTAATACACATTACAGCAGTGTTGATGTTTATAAGATATCTGATGTTAAATAATAATTAAAATGAAATAGAGAAACAACACGAAAACATAAAGGAACAGAGATTATTATTATTATTATTATTATTATTATTATTATTATTATTATCGTCATTAACATTATTATTATCGTCATTATCATTATTATTATCGTCATTATCATTATTATTATCGTCATCATCATCATTATTATCGTCATTATCATCATTAATATCGTCATTATCATCATTATTATCGTCATTATCATCATTATTATCGTCATTATCTTCATTATCAATATTAATAACACATACAGTAATACATAAACAGTTGATGACCAGAAACGAAAATAAAGACTAATGTGACAGACGGATAATTATTCTCAGTTGCCAGATGTGATTTATTCCCCTGCCATGTGTACCGGACCAACACACGGTCACTTAACTGTAATTGGCCCCTAAATACATGATTCATAGTCGGGTTTTAGTCCTGTTGCTGCAAATATTGTTGGCCAGGCACACACACACACACACACACACACACATTCCTGACCTGCTGTTAGTGGCCATGTTGTTGTTGTTATTGTTGTTGTTGGTGGTGCTGTTGTTGTTGTTGTTGACCATATAGCTGCTGTTACTGGCCACAACACATCACGACCCACAACACATCACGACCCACAACACATCACGATCCACAACACATCACGACCCATAACACATTACGACCCATAACACATTACGACCCACAACACATTACGACCCACAACACATTACGACCCACAACACATTACGACCCACAACACATCACGACCCACAACACATCACGACCCACAACACATCACGACCCACAACACATCACGACCCACAACACATCACGACCCACAACACATCACGACCCAAAACACATTACGACCCACAACACATCACGACCCACAACACATCACGACCCACAACACATCACGACCCACAACACATCACGACCCACAACACATCACGACCCACAACACATCACGACCCACAACACATCGCGACCCACAACACATCGCGACCCACAACACATCGCGACCCACAACACATCGCGACCCACAACACATCGCGACCCACAACACATCGCGACCCACAACACATCGCGACCCACAACACATCGCGACCCACAACACATCGCGACCCACAACACATCGCGACCCACAACACATCGCGACCCACAACACATCGCGACCCACAACACATCGCGACCCACAACACATCACGGCCCACAACACATCACGACCCACAACACATCACGACCCACAACACATCACGACCCACAACACATCACGACCCACAACGACCACAAGTCATAAGTCACCTAACACGCTACAGTCTCCAGGTAAACAAACTCATTAGTGTCGACTCTTACCTCTCAAAATTACCTGAGAGAGAGAGAGAGAGAGAGAGAGAGAGAGAGAGAGAGAGAGATTAATTACCTGTAAGAGAAAGAGTGAAAAAAGAGAGTAATTGCGAGAGAATGAAAGGGAGAGAGGAGACAGACAGAGAGACAGACAGACAGACAGACATCACCTCGTTCCGTCCGTCAAGTTTATTCCCTCAAATTCGGTCAAATGAAAATATAAAAATATTCATTATTTTCGATCTCAAGTGAAATAAACTAGGGTGTCTAATCTTCAGGTAAGCCATCTTATATACCTTCACTGACCGACATACATACAGTCTTCTGGTCTAGACACTCAGGTACACACGTTCTTATAGTGGGAGACTCAAGCCGCCCCTCCTGACATATGTGGCGGCCAGCCTCTGTCAACACTGGCGCCAACCTGGTGCTAGCGACGACTGGTGGGCGGCGGAGAGGTGGGGAGAGGAGGTGGCAGACGGGGCCGAGGGAGTGTTAGGGAGGAGGGATGGAGGGAAGGAGGAAGTGATGAGAGAGGTAAGGTATAGAGAGAAGAGGAGATAGGAGAGAAAAGGAAGAGGAGGAGTAAGGGGTGTGGGAGATAGGACAAATGGGATGGGAGAGGAAAGGAAGAAGGATAGGGATAGGATAGGGGAAGGTGGGATTAGGGGATGGGTGAGGTAGTAGGGATGTAGGAGAGGGGAGGGAGATATAAGGAAGATTAGGGAAAAGGAGGAACAAAATATGAAGGAAGTGGCAAGGAGGGGGATAGGAAGGAGGTGGTGAGAGGTGAGGAAAGATAGGGTAGGGGAGAGAGGGAGTGAGAGAAATGAGAGAGCAAGAGGATAGGGGAGAGAGGGAGTGAGAGAAATGAGGGAGCATGAGTATAGGTGAGAGAGAGGAGGGGAGAGGAGCCAACACACGACAGGTCACCATTATGGACCAATAACTTGGTGCTCAGACTTCCATTATTGACTCTCCCTTCCCTGTGGCTCTCTCTCTCTCTCTCTCTCTCTCTCTCTCTCTCTACCTGCCCCTCTCTCACTCTCTTTTTCCCTACCTCTTTCTCACTCTCTCCATGCCTCTCACACTCTACCCACCCCTCTCTTACTCTCTCTTTCCCTGCCTCTCTCTCACTCTCCCTGCCTCTCTGTCACTCTCTCCCAGCCTCTCTCTCATTATCTCCCTACCTCTCTCACTCGTTGCCTTAGAGAGAGAGACACAAGTCGTTAGAATTTTGGCATTGCTTCCCTATTCCTCCTCTCCGCTTTCTTCTCTTCCTTCTTGCCTCCCCCTGTTCTTTTCTTCTCTTCCCTCTCCCCCCATCCCTCCTCCTCTCTCCTCCTACTCCTCCCACCCCCTAGGCTATGTGAACCCCAGTCTGGAAGGTCTGCAACAATGGTCCAGAAAATAGCTACAGGAAGACAAAGAAGAAAGTATTAGGAACAGGAGTAAAACTTGACCCAGAAAATATGGTTCAATGATGACCAATGTGTGAGTGTTGTTGATACTTGATCGACCCTGAGTCTTGTTTACTTTCAATCATATCTTCTTATTGTTGTCTGTCTGTCTGTCTGTCTGTCTCAACCACATAAGATACCATGATCTAGCCTCTAAATACATATACCATACAGCAGAAAACTTAAAAAAAATAACCAAAAGAAGACTCCAAAGGCAATTGAAACCATAACTATACTTAGTCAGGCATTGTGGTCACTGTGTGGGGACCTGACTGGTGGTGGTAAGACAAGATGTAACACAGACACAAGCTTAACGGGGGTATTTCTCTCTTTATGTTTACTTATCGTGACACTTCTAGATACAGGTGAGGTACCAGGCTTCGTACAGCTTCTTAATGGTGCAAAATACTCGCCCGTGGCCCCATGGTAGAGGAGGGAGTGTGGGAAGGACGTGGAATACGGCAAGACTTGAAGCCACCCGCACCTCCCTACCAAATTTTAGGTCTATTTATTTTCAAAATTGTGGAAATGCATAAGTAACATATCTAAGCTGTGTGTGTGTATTTCTATAAAGTAACAAGTACACACACACACACACACACACACACACACATGCGTTTAACATGGTTCTCATGCCCAAAGTGTAGTAATGGTACACAGGCTCTTGTGTGATGTTCAGAAAAAAAAATATTCCAAGTCACCAGGACCCAGATTGGCCACAGCTCACACCCAATCAGATGGGATCACACCTGGACTGTGATATACCTGTCATGTGATTGCTCTGGTTCCCACGGGATTGAGATTTAACTGCTGGTGGACGAATGAGTATAGTCCTTGCCCTGGTGGTGGTCATGACACACACACACACACACACACACACACACAAATATACTCATATGTGCGGACAAACTACATATAAAGCTTCATATATATATTTATTTATCTACCACTCTTTGTTGCCACGTGTAGCGCACATACATAACAATTGACCTATTCAACAGCATCAGGGCAACATAACCCAACAATACTGGAATGAATGACAGCGCCATTTACCGACACAATACACGATGACTGTGATGGCGTGCGGTGGGGGGCCTGGACCTGTATACACGAGAGAGCACACACCACGCTAAATTATAATCCACTTCGGTGTAAAGGGCGATACATCATGAGCCCATAACTCTGAGATCAGGCACAACCAGTTGGGAATTATGAATATACTAGGACGTGATGCTGGTATTGGCGGTAACATAAAAACACTAGAGAGGACAGCAGTGTAACTCGACGTAGAGGGATGAAGGGTGTGGAGTTACTCGTCTTCAGGATCAAAATACAAGGGGGGACAATTATGTATTCTAATGTAGGCAGTTAAACAATAACAAGAGGTGATTTTGGCCTTGGCAGCTACAGCGATCTGGTTACGGTGGGATGAAGGGGAAGGGAGAGGGGGGAGAAGGAGGAGATGAGAGGCGGAGGACGATAAGAGGAAAAGGCGGAGGGGAAGGAAGTGAGGGAGGAGAGGGAAAGGATTATCATTTTCTTGCGTGTTACCTTACTTATGGATCACGCTGTATATTGTTTTATTTATTTTCTGTTGAACAATATACACCAACGACCCCACCCAACACACATTACACCCCCAACACTCCCCCACACCCCCAACACTCCCCCCACACCCCCAACACCCGCCAACACCCCCATACCACTACACAACCCCCCCCCCCCAACACACAATCTCACACATGTAAGCCACAAACGACCTTAACCAACACTTATCTCCAGAATAAAACAGTTGTGAGAAGGCTTGGGTAGTGTGGGCGTGTGGGATAACATCTTCATGCCTCGCCCCTCTAAGATGCTGCTGATAGCGCCTGGAATTGTGTGGTGGTTGGCGGCCAAGTCTTCCAGGCCAAGAGGGACCCCAGACGACCAGACGCCCTCGGAGACTTGTGATGAATACTACCATGTCTTTATCTCTCTTTCTGCAGTTCACGGTTTCTAGTGCTGGAGATTAATTAAGTTTATTGAGGGTGATGGCAACTCCTTGGTGGATTACGTTCATGGATAAGATGTGTTAGTCCCCTAAGTTTAGTGGATTGCATTGAAGGATGAAGTGTATTAATCTCCCGAGTTTAGTGGATTAACTAGATAAGTAAGTTATCTTAATCCCTTAACTGTGGTGGAATACATTGATGGATAAGATGTGTTAATCTCCTGAGTTTAGTGGATTAACTAGATAAGTAAATTACCTTAATCCTTTAACTATGGTGGATTAACCTAAAGAGTAATATATGTTAATTCCCCGAGTTTAGCGGATCAACTTGATGAGTGAGTTATCTTAATCCCTTAAGTATGATGGATTACGTTGATGGATAAAACGTGTTAATCCTTTAAGTATGCCCGACACTGCACTCGACCACTTTTAGTTCCCCATCTGTAAATTTAGGTGCCCACCCATTCACAGCTGGATCGACTGGAGGGAGAGGGGGGGGGGGGTTGCCTGGACTGGAACAAGCTACCTTTAGGATGGGAGATGAGCACTGTAGCCACTCGACCACCGCCCCCCTCACTATAATTAACAGGTGTTTAGTGTCAGTTTTAACAGATGCTAAATTTAATAACTGTTGTTCATAATTCACATGACACATAATTCATTACATATAAATGTATAATGAAATGACAGTAATCTGATGTCAGCAGAGGCTTGGTATTGTTGCAGCTGTTCGTGTTTATTTGTTATTGTTGTTTATTTTTATTTTCGGTATTATATTTTTTATTTACTTGATTGAATTTGCTTTTAAGTGTTTTTTTTTAACCCTTCATATTTTTTTTTTTGGGGGGGGGGGGGGTGGATGTTTCATATTACTCGGCGCTTTCAATGTCTATTTCTGTATTTGTTATTTTCATTCTCGAGTCACTTTGAATATTTCAGGCATTTCATTTTTTTCTTCAGATTTTTCATGTTTTTTAATATAAATGTAGTTTTTAGTTAAGCTTTATATTTCCAGATATATTAAATTTCTTATTCATATTTATTTTTATTTTTCTTCTAATATTTCCCGCCAAAATCTCAAGTATGTGAACAATTCCAGAAAGTTTTATAATTTGAGTAAAAAGTTTCATTATAGTTCACTGAATCATCTCTCAACAAGGTGATTCACGGGCGGATTAACACACCAACAGCCAACCTCGACTCCTATATCCCTTACATGGGAATAAACGTTGACAGTCAGGTCAGGAAAGGCAGAACGTTTACTAATTAAACATTGTCCCCCAAAATAGATAATGTACACAGAGTATGTACACATTCACTGTACACATAAAGAATGTACACAGTGAAGGAAAACAATACAACAATATGGTGTACACGTGCTGATTGACTATGTGTATATCAAATATCGCGTGCACACAATGTGATCTACACACTGTAGGCAACTATGTGTACAACAAATAAACAGTACACATAGTAAGTAACTGTGTGTACAACAAGCCGGACGTATATACATCGTAATGTACACACTGAGTATTTACATACACAACAACTACGACTTACACGCAACTTAATGTTCACATCAATTAACTGTGTGTACAAAAGCCATGACGTACACAGAAAGTGATGTACACACTTTAGATAACTGTGTACAACTGCTACTGTAAGTATTGGAGTGTACAACAACCAATATGTACACACTGCATGATGTACACACTGCATGATGTACACAACTGCTACTGTAGATATCAGAGAGTACAACGACCAATATGTACACAGTATAGGTAACATTGTGTACACCAACTACTGTAAATATCAATATGTACAACAACCACCGTGTACACACTATAGGGAACAGAATGTGCACCAACCACTATGTACACCAGAATGTACACACAGGATGATGTACACACTTGTTGCATCCGGAGAGGTTATTGTTATTGGAGAGTTTGACGTACCAACAGCCAGACACAGCGGCCATTACTCCCCTGGACAGATAAACGAGGAAGCTTCTCTATATTAACCCTTGTTGGCCCGCCATTAATTATTTTTCATAGACCGTAAATAACACGATATAAATTGGTATAGAAAAAGTAGAAATAAGTAGAAATAAACAAGAGATATGAACAGATAATGTAGTATGTATAATGTGTCATTGTTTAAGCCCTTGAGGACGATGGTTTAACTCTTTGAGGACGATGGTTTAACTCTTTGAGGACGATGGTTTAACTCTTTGAGGACGATGGTTTAACTCTTTGAGGATGATGGCTTAACTCTTTGAGGACGATGGTTTAACTCTTTGAGGACGATGGTTTAACTCTTTGAGGACGATGGTTTAACTCTTTGAGGACGATGGTGTAACTCTTTGAGGACGATGGTTTAACTCTTTGAGGACGATGGTTTAACTCTTTGAGGACGATGGTGTAACTCTTTGAGGACGATGGTGTAACTCTTTGAGGACGATGGTGTAACTCTTTGAGGACGATGGTTTAACTCTTTGAGGACGATGGTTTAACTCTTTGAGGACGATGGTTTAACTCTTTGAGGACGATGGTGTAACTCTTTGAGGACGATGGTGTAACTCTTTGAGGACGATGGTTTAACTCTTTGAGGACGATGGTTTAACTCTTTGAGGACGATGGTTTAACTCTTTTAGAATGATATTTTAACAAGTTAAAACATATCTAAAAGGGAAAAAATCTCGCTAAGAGAGAGAGAGAGAGACTGGTGCAGGTGGAGCCACACACAATCCATCTCTCTGTTAGTATTAATACCGTTTTTGCTCTGGCCTCATACGTCAAATTCATCCTTAATTAAAAGAAATATTCACTTCATCAACTGGTATACATTTTATTCCCTTGCCAGGATTTGTGTGTGTGTGTGTGTGTGTGTGTGTGTGTGTGTCTGTGTGTGTCAATATATGACTGTCTATCCACCAGTGACCCAACAGCATTAATCACTTTACAACAAATGGAACAAACTTTTTTATTATTATGATTTGACGGATCGATCAGGCACTTGGCACTCTTGGCACTCACCCTCGATAAACCCTAAAAAATGCCCCGTATCACAGTGCCAAGAAGGTCAAGAGGTCAAGGTCATTGTACCCAACTTCTGTACTTGTTCTGACCTTAGGGTGAGTACAAGCACACTTTGCCCATCCCTAAAAATACCCTAAAGTTAAATACAGTACTCCTTATCCATCCCTAAAATCCCTCCTATCATACCCTAAAACACCTCCCTCCCTCACCTCCTCCCTCACCCGTCCCTCACCTCCTCCCTCACCCTCTCCCTCACCTCCTCCCTCACCCTCTCCCTCACCCCCTCCCTCACCCGCTTCCTCACCCCCTCCATGACCTCCCTCCCTCACCCCTCCCTCTCCCCCTCTCTCACCCCTTCCATGGCCCCCTTCCCTCACCCCCTCTATCACCCCTTCCTTCACCCTCATCATGACCTCCTCCCTCTCCCCTCCCTCACCCTCTCCATGGCCCCCTTCCCTCACCCCCTCTATCACCCCTTCCCTCACCCTCATCATGACCTCCTCCCTCTCCCCTCCCTCACCCCCTCCATGGCCCCCTTCCCTCAACCCCTCTATCACCCCTTCCCTCACCCTCATCATGACCTCCTCCCTCTCCCCTCCCTCACCCTCTCCCCCACCCTCTCCTTGACATTCACAAATCCATACATATAATGACATTTTCCGAGTCGTCTGACATTTCACTATCCGTCACCCATTCCCTTGTAGTCATGCGGTTACAGTTTAATCTCCTGTATTATGTAACACACGACATTCACACAGACCTACTTTAAGCTTTTCGAGTGATTGCTTAATATTTTTTTATTTACATATTTACAACATGAAAGGTCAAGACGATATTTTTGGTCCAGTAGACATTTAAGATGCCATCTGTGTCTGAAAATATCTAAAGATGTTGTTTAAAGATGTCTAAGCATGTCTAAATATGTCTAAAGATGTGTGAAGATGTCTGAAGATGTCTAAAGATATCTGAAAATGTCTAAAGATGTGTGAAGATGTCTGAAGATATATAAATATGTCTAAAGATGCCTAAAGATGTTTGAAGATGTCTAAAGATATCTGAAAATGTCTAAAGATGTTGTCTAAAGATGTTGTCTAAAGATGCCTAAAGATTTCTAAAAATGTCTAAAAATGTCTGAAGATGTCTAAAGAGGTCTAACCTAACCAAGTAGCTCCCCAACCCCTCTCCACGGTGCTAATATTTCCTAGAATTATCGACGCTTAATCTTCGTCAAAATGTCTCTGTCATTTGTAATTACGAAGCTGTTTTTACACAGACTAGAAAAAAAATCTGTATCTAAAAATTGTTTTAATTAATAATTATCAACATGAAACCGTGCTAGTGTAATTATTTTTCGACTACAAGGGTGAAAATCTGAATTGTCACGAGAGAAAGGGAGAAAGAGGGTGGAAAGAGTGTGAGGAAAAGAGAGAGATAGAATGATAAAAGATAAATTTAGGAAGAGAATAAAAGCAAGAGAGATAGAAAGAGAGAAAGTGTGCGAGAGTAGGAGAGAGAGGAGAGATAGGGAGAAAGGCAAACTCTGTGGGTGATACAGAGACAAACAGATAAACAAACAGACAAACAGTTAAACAAACCACAATAACCTGAGCACGCAACGAAGGCACACGTCTAATTTGAGTGCATGAGGAATACGGGCATAGAAAAATGAATTCACACACACACACACACACACACTCACACACACACACACACACACACACACTCACACACGCTGACTCGTTCTTAAAATTGTTTTATCACAAAATAAGGGAGGAAGCGTCAAACCCCTCCCTCTTACCTCCTCTTATTCCACCTTTATTCTCCTCTTCCTCTTCCTTTTCCTGACCGCTCCTTCCTCCTCCACCTCCTTATCCTCCTCCTTTTCCTCCTTGCCCCCCCCCCCTCCTCCTCCTTCTCTTCCTCCTCTTCCTCCTCTTCCTCCTCTCCCTCTTCCTACTCCTCATTCTCATTCCTTCCCTCCCTCTTCCTCTTCCCGGCTGCTGACACAGTGGATCTCTCTTCACTCTGTCAGTAAGACTCGGCTACGTCATTCATGCTTTGGCCAGGCTCCAGCAGTGTGTGTGTGTGTGTGTGTGTTTGTGTGTGTGTGTGTGTGTGTGCGTGAAATCATTGTAATCAAAGGGTTAAATCAACATCCTCAAAGGGTTAAATCAACATCTTCAAAGGGTTAAATCAATATCCTCAAAGGGTTCATAATACCTCTATCATTCTCCATAACATCAATAGTAAACAGTTATATATCTCCCAGGTTCATGGACAGTCCTCACAAGTCATAACCTGAAGAATATCCATCATTAGTCAATTATTCTTTCGCCTCAACTAATAATTTTTAATTTATTTTGGATTCCATTTTGTGTCATACAGGTATATTTATTTAGTAAGATGAGTCGCCGCATCCATTCAGTCTTTGAGGACGTGGATGCCATTTCACGCCTTCACACATACTCTCATGGATAAACTTTATGATCATTCCACCTCACACGTCCGACAGTTGTACTCGGATTTTCTCACCTCTTCGTCATTCTACTCCTGGTTTAACATTTTATTCCTGGTTTAACATTCTACTCCTGGTTTAATTTTCTACTCCTGGGTTAACATTCTACTACCAGGTGTAACATTCTATTCCAGGTATAACATTCTACTTCTGGTGTAACATTATATTCCTGGTTTAATATTCTACTCTTGGTGTAACATTATAGTCCTGGTTTAACATTATACTCTTGGTGTAACATTTTATTCCTGGTTTAACATTCTACTCCTGGTGTAACATTATAGTCCTGGTTTAACATTCTACTCCTGGTTTAGCATTCTACTCCTTGCTTGACGTTCTGGTCCTTACTAGTGTGACAGTAACCACACCCTGAGAGTTTAATCAATCTTCTTTTTCTGGGATTTTCCATTTCTCCTTCTCAAGATTCCAACTGTGATGAAAACCAGTTTGATCTAACCTGCTACAACATACCTGTATAATACAACAGTTATAGGTGGTTATAGATGTTGTTATACAGAATGTAATACAACAGCCATGGGTACAAGGTGTAATACAGAATTTAATACAACGGTCATAGGTACAGGTTACACACAGTTCAACTTATGAATCAAGCAGTATAATTCTTTAAGCAAATAGACTGAGTGACAGAAGCGTTTGTACGCGCGTTGAATTATTTCATTATAATTAACATTGTAACGCCTCTAACAGAATTATTTTATGAATTAACATTTACTGTTATTATTATTGATAAGTGTGTGTGTGTGTGTGTGTGTGTGTGTGGTATAGCTACATCAGGGTACAGCAACAGGGTGGTGGCGGTACATAAATTACAACCATCACGAGTAATAATACATAACACTCAGCGGGTCACTGTATTGCTGCTGAAAGTTTCATAACCTGTAACTCGGACCATTACAGCGGTATAGGTTTGGGTACAAGAATAGTTACAGCGATACATGATGACTACA
>CAUDMG010002087.1:320000-332500 GCA_958450375.1 Homarus gammarus | reverse complement strand
AAATATAAAAGGATAAGAGACAACAGAATATGGAACACACAGGCTGATGCAGATGCAGAAACAGGAAAACACAGATTCAGAACACAAACACAGGAGAACACAGACGCAGGAGAACACAGACGCAGGAGGACGCAAACACAGGAGAACACAGACGCAGGAGGACGCAAACACAGGAGAACACAGACTCATGAGAACAAACACAGGAGAACACAGACGCAAGAGAACACATACGCAGGAGGACACAGACGCAAGAGAACGCAGACGCAGAAAAACGTAGGTAATAGCAAAACATTTCTAAATTTTTGAGCCGCCACTCACAACTCACACTCGGGGAAAATCAGGGAAAATAATTTGACAGCTGACGGTCTAGCGAGCATTGACCCGGGTAGAGAGGTAGGGGAGGGAGAGAGGTTATGGGGGAGGGAGGTTAGGGGGGAGGGAGGGAGGTAAGGGGGGGGAGGAGAGAGGTGGGTATGGGAGGGAAGGGTGAAGAGGAAGAATAGGGTGGTGTAGTGTGGTGTGGTGTGACAGGGTGATGACGTGTACAGGTTAAGTTGTCTTGATGTAGAAGCAACTATAAGCTATGTACTGGACCCCCAACCATCAAGAAGTGTTGCCAGGAAGTGTTGCCAGGAAGTGTTGCCAGGAAATGTTGCCAGGAAGTATTATCAGGAAGTGTTGCAAGGAAGTGTTGCCAGGAAGTGTTGCAAGGAAGTGTTGTCAGGAAGTGTTGCCACAAAAGTGATGACGGTTCGCTACTAAACAAACATCCATTTTAAGGAAGTTGATCTTAGTCTTGTGTGTACAGTGTGTGCATGAGGCAGCCTCACTTAAAAGACTTAGAAAGAACGGAAGATAGAGAACAACATAAGAGGAGCCGCTGAGATGGAGGACAACTGTTAGAGAAGATAAAGGTGAATACTGGAGACCCTCACATGGAGATAGGTAAAGAGGAGATACGTGGTGTTGGAGATAATTTTGTACGTATCTCTCTCCCTCACACACACACACACACACACACACACACGTGACGTCACAATATAATCTCCCCTTTCAGGAGTGAGGGGTAATGCGGTCAGGTCATAATGAGGTACAGGAGAGGGCTAAGCCAGAGTCATTAATAGTAACGAGGAGGTCAACAGGTGGACATTAGTGAGGGACAGCTGGCGGACACTCACCTCACACCGGTGTAAGGGTGACGTATATTTGTTGTCGCTTGAGAGATAACTTTAGATGCGGTCCTCTACCACTCCTGCTCTCCAAAGGGGTCCATAGTTCACACACACACTGAATACATACATAATTTACCTTCTCAAGTAGAATATTCCCACCATTTAATTCACCACCTCGTTTGCTATTCTGGTACAAAAGTTATTTAAAACTTAACAAACTCAGTTGTACGCCATCACCTTCCATCACCTCATATGACAGTCCAATCTCAGTCCATCTTGATGGTCTGGTGAAACAAGCAGAGCACGTCAGTACCTCTTTTCTGTCTCTTGTGCTAAGTTTTGTTTAAGAAGTCATGTCAGAGGGTGAAGAGGTGTGGTGGTATTGCGTGAGCCGCCTGTGTGTGTGTGTGTGTGTGTGTGTGTTTCCAATGCTCGCTAAACGCTGGCTACATTATTCACCTGATCCTCACCCCCTATACAGTACCACCTTATATCTAACTGATATATTACGTGTGTGTATATAAACGTGATAAATGTAAGTCGTGCTGATTATATTACCAGCTGTGAGTGACTGGCTTAATTAATCTCTGTATATATTTCTACTCAGTTACAGGCACCAACTTTATATATCTGTCACACGGGCACTGCTCTGCATGGGGGTTACTTCATAGGTTCTGCCGGGACTTCTGGGTAAAGGTTTGATTAAATTAGGTGTTTGTTTGTTTGGTTTCTTTGTATTACATTACTTGGGGGGGGGGGGGGGGTTAAGTTGTTCTGAGCTACTGATAGGTATAATTAACACCTGTAGATACCTATGAGAATTACTTACAGACACACAGACACAGACACACAGACACACACACAGACACACACAGACACACACAGACACACACACACACACACACACGTCTAGCCAAGTGTCAAATAGATTAATGGCTCAGGTTGATGAGCGGGTGGGAGAGTTATTGACGTCTCCACTACAACACGAACACCGACAACCATTCAGATGTGGTAAATGTCTCTAAAATATATCATGAAGGTCAGAGTCACGGTGGAGTAGTGGTAAATGTCACAACCTTCAGCTAATTCACACCTGAGGAGAATGTTAGGTACGCTCATCTCGCCTTCATAGCACCTTCCTCCCTCCTCCCACTCTCCTTCACTCACCACTATACCTCCCTTCCTACTTCATCTCTACAACATCTCCCTTACTCTCTCCTCACCCTCATCTCACTACTTTAACACCTTCTCCCTCCTTCCCTCCCTCCCTCCCTCCCTCCCTCCCTCCATACACCCTCTCCTCCTCCTTCAACCCACCCCTCCCTCCCTCCCTCCCTCCCTCTTCACCCTCATCTCACCTCCATAACACCTTCCTTCCTCCCTCCTTCCTTCATCACTACACCACAACACCTTCTCCCTCCCTCCCTCCCTCCCTCCCTCCCTCTTCACCCTCATCTCACCTCCATAACACCTTCCTTCCTCCCTCCTTCCTTCATCACTACACCACAACACCTCCCTCCCTCCCTCCCTCCCTCCCTCTCTCTTCACCCTCATCTCACCTCCATAACACCTTCCTCCCTCCTTCCTTCATCACTACACCACAACACCTCCCTCCCTCCCTCCTCCTCACCCCTATTTCATCTCCACAACACCATTACGAAGATTAAATCAGCGGTATAATGATTATAGTAATTATTATAGTAATAATAATAATGATAATAATAATAATAATAATAATAATAACAATGATAATAAGAAAGAGAGTGGTAAGTGAGGATGTTATTTCTTGAGTGGTTGTGAAGGGTTGTGAGACGTGTTGAGAGCGTATAGGTAGGAAGAGGAATCTGCTGAGGAAGGTGAGGGAGAGAGGGGGGTGAGGGAGGGAGGGCGGAAGGGTGTCGAAGGCTTTAAATTGAGACAGACGAGGAGACAGACAAAGTGAGTGAGTGAGTGAAATATTTTTGTACTGCGGAAGTGATGAGTTCTGGTTAAATTCCACTTTTTTTCATTCTTTTCTCAGGATTTTCAATATTATTTTTAGTTCTGTGAGAATTTTGGCTGAGGTTATATTAGGTTAGTCGCCTTGTAGTCGTAGGTATGACAGTGGCCCTCCCATAGGCTCTCAGGTCTTGGTATAGTTGATGTCCAGAGAAGGAAGCTACTAACAGAAGAGGGAGGTGTCTCGGCTGGCAAGATACACACAACATTACAGAAATAAACTAAGAGAGAAGACTGACATAAGGTCGAGAGAGAATGTAGATGGACCAACACAGATAACGTTGTTTTAAAGGTTAATTTAGTAGTAGAAATACAAGAGAGAGAGGGACAATAATTTCTAGAAAGTTGGAGAAAGATTTTTTTTTAATGGAGGAGAATTAATGATAATGGTTAAAAGAGGAAGGTTGTGGTGGTGGTATTTCACAAGAGTCAGAGTGTGATATATGGCTGGACGGCGAGAGGTTGGAGAGGGTCCAGAATTTCAAATATTTCTGGGAGGAGCACTTTTAGCGAGAATGGAGGAATGAAGGTTGATAAATCGCAGAGAGTTCAGGGAGGTAGTCAGATTGCCGCCACTTTGACGAGACTGACCAGGGGATGGAATGTGTACCAGAAGGTGAGACCGGAAGGGAATGACTAGAAGAAAATTTTTAAAAAAAAAAGTCCGCGTCCCACATGGGTTTTGGACCAGGAAGATATGGGGAGGGGGTAAGAGGTGACGCACACGGAAGAATGAACACGAAACCGGGAGTGAATTAATTCCTATTAAGTTATAACACAACTACCACAACATCGTCCATAACTACCATAACAACGTCAACAACAACCATGCCCACCACTACCACACCATCGTCCACAACTACCATAACAACGTCAACAACAACCATGCCCACCACTACCACAACAACGCCCACAACTACCATAACAACGTCAACAACAACCATGCCCACCACTACCACAACAACGCCCACGGCCATGACAACTACGCCCACAACGACAATGTGGGTCTTCTGTCTCACCCGGCGTGTGGTGTGAGCACTGGCAGGATCGGCAATGGTGTGCAGACGAGCTACCACGAGTACCCCTGGATGGGAAGTGTGTGTGTGTCCTGAGAGCTGCCCACTGCCCCTTCAGGTTGGTCCTCCTCCTACAAGCGGTGCTCCTTCCCTTGACAGGTAAGTCAGTCTTCTATCTTACTGTACAGTACAGTGTTAGATGTCTCTCTTATTATTTATAGCAACATTTGTTATACACAGAGAGTGGTAGTAAAGTACACACACACACACACACACACACACACACACACACACACACACACACACATTGGCTGGCTCCATTAATTTTAATCCTACTTAATTTTAGGCATTATAGGTATGAGACTATAGTCATTTGGGTCAAGAGAGATGGTTGACGTCACTGTTCCTCTCAACATCCTCCCTCAAGGTCCTCTTCTGTTGCCCCCCCCCCCCCCCTAGACGGCTGTGTGTCCCTCCTCCTCCCCCATCTCTCAAACTGTCTTCACGTCCTGAAATAAGTCGAAGCGGTGGTCTAGTGAACAGAACACACGCCTCCTGTCGTTAGGGTCGATGGGCCGAGTAGGGGAAGTGAAGGCAGTGGAGGGTATAGTACTGACTACATTATACCGTCAGGCAGTACTCACACATACAATGATAATTATATCAATAACACTGTTAATTTTCTCCCGACTATCACACACCCCCACACACACTGTAATCTTTAAGTTTTCTCATTAGGATTACCAATTTGGCCCAACACGCCTTAGTACCGCGTCTGTGTCCCGGGAGACCCATGACTGAGCTGCGACGACCTGACAACTTTACCTCGTTAAAGTGGCGGGTAATTGTTTCATCCCCTCGGTTCCTTCACCAAGCTGAGTCTCTTGCCCCCCTAAGGACCTCATCTTGCCCCTGTGAAAAGCGATATAAGGTGGTTAGACGAGGTATTAACAAGAGTACACCAGAGTTCTGTCGTGGTTATCATCTTGTCAGAAAACGTCAGCCACGTCAGCCTCCAGCTTTGTGTTATAGCTTCAAGTGAGTCAGCTAGGTATGTTTTCGCATTCCTAATCTCGGGACAACTTAGGATATAAGTTATAACCTGAAGGTACTAGTGACTAAGCATGACAAGGAGGCAGGTATCCCGTTAGTGGTCGGTCCTCCACGATACTGAACCCACCTGGCTACACCTTCAATTAGATACACCTGCAGGGATCGTTTTAGTCCAGCGTAATGTAAAGCTAATCTTTCAAATCTGACAAGCTTACTGCTACCTTCACTACGACGCGTCCCAGCTTATAGGAGATATCAGTTTAGGTGAACTTCTGTGCTCTCTCTCTCTTTCTCTCTCTCTCTCTCTCTCTCTCTCTCTCTCTCTCTCTCTCTCTCTCTCTCTCTCTCTGTGTTTGTGTGTGCGTGTCTTTGTATGTATATGTATGTGTGTATATGTGTGTATATGTAAAGTATGTGTGTCATATATCACCCTACCTCTAATTAACACTAACACATCACAATCTTTTACTCATAATATTCCACATCTCCCTCCTCCTTCTCCTCCATCTTGCGTCTCATAACTGTCTCTCTCACGTAACATAATATCTCTCTACCCTTGACACTTATCCTACAGGGAGACAGCGGTGGGTCCGTAATGAGGCAGGTGGAGGGCAGGATGGTACAGGTGGGCGTCATCAGCTTCGGGGGATCGAACACGTGTACCCATCAGTTTCCAGAGGGTGAAATCCGCGTCGCCACCTTCATTGTCTGGTTCACGATCGTTACTGGTATCACTGTCGTCATATGAAAGCATGGTGACCTATAATGATACCTTGTGACCTATAATGACATCTGGTGACCTGTAATGATACCTGGTGACCTATAATGACATCTGGTGACCTTTAATGACATATGGTGACCTGTAATGGTACCTGGTGACTTATAATGATATCTAGTGACCTATAATGACATCTGGTGACCTGTAATGATACCTGGCGACCTATGATGATATCTAGTGACCTCTAATGACTTATGGTGACCTATAATGACATCTTGTGACCTATAATGACATCTGGTGACCTATAATGACATCTGATGACCTATAATGACATCACATACCCTCTGGTGAAGTCACGCCTTTGTTTCAACCCCTTCGTCCACATTAAGATCCTTATAAATCATTCTTCTCAGCCTCCCGATGGCCGCTGTGTGCCTCAGGGATGGAGTGTTCTATAAAAGTTTAATCCTTGTAGATGAAAAGGAATTTTCTTTTTGTTGGAACAGTTAGAGTGCTTTGTATTTAATTTTACCTTAATTTAAGATATCTGATATTTTCTGTCTGTCTGTCTGTCTGTCTGTCTCTCTCTAGTGCTGGTCCCGTACAACCCGTCTTGAGAGCTAATAAATTCTTCTCTCCATAATCTAACCGGACAATTGGTGTCACCAGCGACCATTAGACCAGCTTTGTGTGTGTGTGTGTGCGTGTGTGTGTGATCCTTGACGACTCCTTCTCCCCACAGCAGAGAAAAATCTTTATACAGAGAGAGAGAGAGAGAGAGAGAGAGAGAGAGAGAGAGAGAGAGATTAAAATTAACCACATAGAAAATATAAATAAAAAATCAGCCATTGTATTATTTTTTAAAAGAAATATATACTTTTTCCCCTGGAATTGTTTTATTAGGAGAAAAACTGCTTGTTTTAGCCCAGAAAAAAAGGTTCACTACACATTATTTTATAAAAAGCCCGGAAGCAAAATTACCTGAATATTAAGGGATCAGTAAAGTCTAAATTTGTATTCACATTTTCCAAAACATTTTTTTTACATTAATATCCGCGTAGAGTGAAGCTGTTCATTATAAAGGGGGCGACGCAGTGTACTGGGATGCATGACGTCATCTTGTTGGAAGGGTGATTAGGGTGTGTGTGTGTGTGTGTGTGGGTGTGTGTGTGTGTGGGTGTGTTGTTAGAATGATTAGGGTGTATCCTGGTGTCATATCCTGCCGGTGTTGTTATTAGGGTGATTAACATAAACACACAATGGTCACTATCATCTCAGCACGGTGGTAACCTCAGTACCTACACCATGATCTTACATCCTTGAAGAATTACTTGAGCTTCCCCTTGAGAGAAATCTTTGCCTCTCTCTCTCTCTCTCTCTCTCTCTCTCTCTCTCTACATCCACACTTCTTTATATTCTTTCTCATCAGTTTTTTCTATCAAATTAAAAAAAATCTTGGGTATACATTCCTTATGCATTTAGGGAGACAGACAGACAGACAGACAGACAGACAGACAGAGAAAGGTTTAATTCCTCTTTAGTGGTCCTGACAGTTATAGGTAGGACAAGTTACTCCCTTGTGAATATCTTGTCAGCGGGTCTTCAAGGGATCTTTGTAAACATCACCCGAGGGAGTAATTCAGTTCTCCGTGTGTTTACCCTCGACTTGTCCACGGCTCGCAGGTTTATAAGAGTCTGGTCTGGACTTTCAGCTTGGGATGTTACGTTGAATATTTCCCTTTTGTAAGTATCCCCGCGTGTGTGTGTGTGCGGGAGGGGAAGGGGAGTCAGTCTTTCCTTGATCTATTAGTTTTCCTTGATGTGAATTTCACGAGGGTGGGATCTACGTGATTAAAATTTTTTTTAAACTCTGGTTAGTTTTCCTCTAGTGATGGTCGGTGATTTAAAGAGTTATTTGTTGACAGAATGCAGAAAATTTGTGTTTCTTTGAGGTTGATGATTAGTCCACTGTATCAGGATAGAGCTACGAATTAATTACTGAGTATTTTAATCAATCCAGTTTTAGCTGTTACGGTGCGGTCCTCAGCAACACATTACCCTGAAGGATTCGAACACACACCGTTCTTATGTCTATTGTTTTAACCCGTGGACTCGTTAAGACAGCTGGTTGTTTATGGGATTCTCCAAGGGCGTCTCTCTCTTGGTGGTGCTGAAGGTCTTCGTTCAGTCGATAAGCTTTTATTCCTTCATCTGCCGTTTGGGGAAGCTCACATACTCGTCGCTCTACCATTCTTGAAGCCACATTGACTGCCAGAAAAATAGTTTTTCTTCTATGTGACGAGAAAAGCGAAAAAGGGAAGCAAGATTTCTGCAAAGGATTTTTCCCCGAGAATCGACAGCGGGAGAATATATACCAGAGCGGTCGTCACCGATGGAGTGGCTGCCTTTCCTTTTGTATCGATGGACAATGGATGAGTCTTTGTGTTCCCGGGTGATCGTTATCCTGGTCATATTTACTGGAATGGTTCCGTCAGACGCTGGAATGGGCAGGAAGCGTCTCCGGCCTCCGTCTGCGTCTCTTTCACCGTCACAGTCTCCGTCACCGTCACCGTCTCCGTCACCGTCTCCGTCACCGCCACCACAGCCAGGGCCTTACAACTCAACGCCAGGACAAGATGAGGCGGCTTTCTCCATCTGTGTAAGGAGGAGCTTAATGGGGGCATTCCCGGGGCGCAGGTAGGATGGGGGTTCTTCAGTGAGACTCTCGGCGATGTCGTAATGGGGGAAGGTCCTCCGTCGCCTCATTACTGAAAGGGTTGTTCCCGGGTGAGGATGCTCTTGACGTGTCCATCTCTGCTGTGTCTCGTTTTGCTGTCACTCACTACACAAGTTCCCTCAGGGTGCTTCATCTCGTGTGTGTGTGTGTGTGTGTGTGTGTGTGTTTCACGAGTCTGGCCACCTACATGTGTGTGTACACCTACATGTTGTGGCCACCTACATATGTATGACTAATATATGTGTGGCCACTTACATGTGTGTGGCCACTTACATGTGTGTGGCCACCTATTGATGTATGACCACCTGCACTGAAATAATGTAATTTCTCAACAGACTGTAAGAGAATACATACTACGTGGCCATGTACACGGTGTTGGCCATTTAAACACGTGTGGCCATCTCCCACCATCTCGCGAGCCTCACAAGGATAAACGTTGGATTACTTCTCGAAATTATCCACTAAATCCAGAAAATCCAATCATGGGCCATTTTGCTCCGGCGATGTGAAAAGTTTGTCCTTTATTGAAGTTAGCTCGCTGGTGTGGCCATGTCAGGAACTGTGGCCACTCTGGAGGCTAGGATCTATGGCCACTGTTGGAGTGGAGGACTTTGGCCATTCTGACGGGTGGGGACTGTGGCCATTCTTGGCTTGGGGCTAGTGACCGCTTTAAATGTTGGGCGCTGTGGCCACTATAGAGGATGTAAGATGTCGTCACTATAGAAGTATGGCCACTGGAGAATGGGAACCGTGGCCACTCCTTAAGATATTAAGTATATCTAGAGAAGAAAGAAAAACAATAATAATCAAGATAAATGTAGAGAATATGATGAAAATGAGAATTGAGAATGAGACGAAGGAGGGAAATGGGAGAACAGGGAATATAGTAAGAGAAAGAGAATCAGAGAAGAAACAAATAAGACGTGAAGACCATGTAAAAAAATAAAGGAAAAATGGGAAGGAAAAAACACAAATGAAAAAATAAAAAAATACGAAGAGAGGAAGAGGGAAAACACAGAAAAAAGCAAGACAGAATGAAAACAAGCATAATAACAACATACTAAAGAAGAATGAGTGAAAAGAAAAAAGAAAACCAAGGAAAATAATAACAAAACAAAATGTAATAATCCCGAGAACAACAAACGAAGATAAACAATAAAAAAAAAAAAAAAAAAAAAATTTCAGAAAAAAAAGAAACTATATAAATAACAATACACAAAGACAGAGAAGAAAATAAAGCACATAAAAACAGAATAAAACAACGGGATAAGTGAAGACACAGAACAAGTTGTAAGGCTCGCCAGTACAAATCTCCCCGAGCCTCGCCTCTTGCCTCGCCCGCCAAATATAAGCGAAAACTTTTGACCCAGTTGAATAAAAATAATCAGGCGGTCTTAAGAAATGTCCGTAACTTGTGATCACGATAAGGCCTCCGGTGTTCAAGTTAGTTGGGGGATGTTAAGTTCCTTCCTTTCCTTCTTTCCTTCTTATTCTCTCTTCTCTTTCTCTCTTTCTCTAACCCCTTCTCTCTTTATATCCTTCTCCCCTTCTTTCGATTTCTCATTTCTCCTTCTCTCCTTTTCTCATTTTCTTCTTCCCTTCTCTCCTTACTTCTTCCTCTTCTCCCCTTCTCTCCTCTCCTTTCCTCCTCTCCTTCTCTTCTCCCCTTTTCTCCTCCCATTCTCTTCTCCCCTTATCTCCACTCCTCTCCTCCTCTTCTCCCTTTTTCTCCTCCCTTTTCCTCCTTCTCTCCCCTTCTATCCTTCTCTCCTCCTCCCTTCGCCTCCTTCCCTCTCCTCCTCTTCTACCTCCTCCTTCCGAAGATAAACTTACTCCTCTGGAACTTAATAAACTTGAGTTGGTTCAGTGTTCTAAAACTTGGTAAAGGCTTCTTGTATCTTGAGCTTCTGGAGAGAGAGAGAGAGAGAGAGAGAGAGAGAGAGAGAAGAGAGAGCGAGATGGAGATAAGGAGAGAGAGAGAGAAAGAGAGAGAGAGAGAGAGAGAGAGAGAGAGAGAGAGAGAGAGAGAGAGAGAGCCGACATGAGATCGTTGTAAACACGAGAGGAAGTAAAGTTGATAATAAAAGGAACCTTGAGATTAGAAATAAGAAAATGGCGAAGAAAATTGGATAAAAAGGTAGATGGGATAATGACAAAGTTTGGATAGTGAAGGAAGAGGGTGAAGGAAGGGGGTGAAGGAAGGAAGGAAGTGAAGGAAGTAGGTGAAGGAAGTGAAGGAAGTAGGTGGGGGAAGTAAGTAAAGAAAGTAGGTGAGGGAAGTGGGTAAAGGAAGTAAGTAAAGAAGCAAATGAGTAAAGGAAGGAAGTGAAAGAAATATATGGAAGAAGGGTATGAAAGAAATGGACGAACGAAGTAGACAAAGAAAAAAATGAAAGCAGCAAATGAAAGAAGCAGGTGAAGGAAACAGATGAAAGAAACATATGAAGGAAACATGACGGAAACAGATGAAAGAGGGACATGGAGGAAACAGAGGAGGGAAACAGATGAAAGAAGCGACCATGAGGAAGTTTAATAACCAGCCGGGACACAATAGGTCGCCATGACAACACACACACGACAACATCACTTGCCAAGGTACGACAGGATGGACGGACAGACAGACACGGTTTATGGTTAGGTTAGGTTAGGTTAGGTTATGACTAAAGTTGCTTATGGATTGGGTGCCTGTATATACGATTAGGAGCTGATTAAGGATTGGAGGTCTAATTAAGGATTAGGTACCTTTATTTACCTAATCACACTACACTACCTGTCTCTCCGTCCGGCCTCTTCCTCACTCAAGACAACTTGCTTATAAGGGTGAAAAGACAGTGACTAACAAGCATTATTAACTACCAAGGGTCATTCTGACACACAAAGTCACCTTAACGAGCGGCAATTAGCGTCAGGGTGTTGGTACAGAAGTGATTAAGATCTTATAATGAACCAGAAGGATTAGACAAGAAGTATAAGAACAATTAATGACTATCTCTTCTTTTCTTCGTTATTTTAAAAGTTAATTGTTTCTCTGGGCTCACGTGGGTGTTATTATTGTTGTTATTGTTCTTATTTTGTTGTTATTATTGTCACACAGACAGACAGACCTGACATGAAAAGCGCCAATTACAAGGTATCTCCCCAAAAAATAAAAATACTAATAATGATCAAAAACACTATTTCAGATTAAAGCGACTGTTACTATTTTTAAAACCTCACGTACTAAGAAAAAAATTATTTATATATATATATATATATATATATATATATATATATATATATATATATATATATATATATATATATATATATATATATATATATATATATATATATATATACTGTATATATATATATATATATATATATATATATATATATATATATATATCAAGTAGAAAAGTCTTTAATTTGTTATAATTACTGAGGTTAACGAGGAACAGGTCGTTAAGGTAGTTTGTCCAGGTAAGGAAGGTGGGAGACAGGTGGGTCACAAGCAGAGGTTTGGACAGGTGGAGGTAATGGTGGTGTTGTTGTTGTTGTTGTTGTTGTTATTAGTTTTTGTTGTTTTTGTATTTGTTGTTGTTATATTATTACATTAATCAGAAATAATTACATTGATAACAGCATTAATGCAAATATTACTTATAACAATAATAATATTACTGTAAATAATACTAAAAACATTACAGATAACAAAAACAACAAAAAAATCAAAGATTACCATCACCTGTACACGTCAGGTTAATTAATATTAATGGTGGGAAGTGTTGTATAACCTAACCTAACCTAACCTAACCTCATGATAT
>CAUDMG010002087.1:300000-315000 GCA_958450375.1 Homarus gammarus | reverse complement strand
CACCCACCATTATGACCAGAGGGCGGCTCTCCTGCCACCCTGCCACCCTGCCACCCACCATTATGACCAGGGGGCGGCTCTCCTGCCACCCACCATTATGACCAGGGGGCGGCTCTCCTGCCACCCACCATTATGACCAGGGGGCGGCTCTCCTGCCACCCACCATTATGACCAGGGGGCGGCTCTCCTGCCGCCCGCCCTCGCTAGTGAGACGTTTACCTCAAGTCTTTATATTCGTGTTAAGTGGAAGACCTGACTTATTCCCCCACACAAAGACTGCTGCAAGTGTGTGGGTGACTCTCGCCATTGTCTGTGTGTCCCGCGTCTGTCCAGGTGAGAGTGTGTGTCAGGTTGAGACAATGGAGGCTTTGTGAAAACACACACACACACACACACACACACCCCACACACACACACACACATACATATTCTCTCCCACCCTCTCATACATCATCACTCTATTAATAAATTACAATATACCTAAAACACATACAATATATATTGAACATTAATGATATTGTGTGTGTGCTTTATTGTTTTGTTTCTCTACACTTAAAAGCATTCCAATACATTCTACTAGTTTCCACACCTGAAAATTTGTTGACGACTCTACTAACAATATATATATATATATTTTTCCTTCGTTATTCTATTGAGGTTTTTTCCTCCCATTGTGAATTCATAAACTTGTGATATGATTTTGAGTCATCACCATAGACAACGAAATGAAAATGGAAATACAAAGGGAATTAAGGTCTAGGAATAACTAGTGAAAGTGGTGTGTGTGTGTGTGTGTGTGTGTGTGTGAGTTGTGGAGAGGGAGAGAGGAGAGGAGAGGAGAGGAGGGAGAGGGGAGAGAGAGAGAGAGAGAGAGAGAGAGAGAGAGAGAGAGAGAGAGAGAGGTAGGGGTGATGGATAGTGTGCATTACCCCTAATCCCTCCCTTGCTAATTCTCCCTCTCTGCCTCTATCTATCAACCTCCCTTACCTTCCTCCATCCATCAGCCTCCCTCCCTACCTCTATATTATAATCCTTCCTTACCTCCCTCTATCCGTCAAGCTCCCCAACCTGCCTGCCTCCTTCACCGACCCTCCCTCACCTGCCTGTTTCCCTCAAATTCCCATCTCACCTCTACCCTCCATTAACCTCCTTCCCTCACCCTCCCTCCCAACCTCCTTTGCCCTTCCCCCATCATTCTTCTTTCCTCCCTCACCCACTCTACCTCCATCAACCTCCCTCACTCACTCTCCCTCACCCCGGAGGGGTATCCAACCCCTCACATCTCCTTCCTCACTTAATAACAGTTCCTCTGGGTACTCTTGCAATATAGCAATAACACGCAGGAAAAAATATACCTGAACAAAACACACACACAAACACAAACACAAACACACACACATGCACTTCACCCATATGCGTCCACTACCACAGATAATAACACTTACACAAACGTATACACAGATAGAATACAGACACACATACATGTAAACCATATACCAAGACAGAGTTTCAAATGTCATCTATATATGTTACAGGATGACCGTAATCAATACTCAATGTGATTCTACTCTTGTGTGCCGTCAATTCTCTGTCTCCTTTAGCTCTTACTACAAAGGTGTCTCTTCTTCCACAACACAGCCCTATAAATATCTACCTGGCACCTGTTCGTCACTTTACACTATTACTGAACACATATTGAAGCTATAGTTTGTATGTTTTCAAGGTAAGATCGCATTAATTACGTTTATTACACAGGTGTATTCTGTCCAACACCTGTAATTTCACCTACCTCTTGTTCACGATGGACCACTTATGGCTGAATGGACCATATTTCTCTTAGGAGGACCAGTTATATCTGATTTGGACCGTTTATGTCTGAAATGGACGAGCTATGGTTGGACTGGATCATTTCTGTCTCAATTGGAACATACATGTCTCAACTGGACCATATATGTCTAAACTGTATGACTAAGCTTACTGAATTAAACAGTACCCAACAAAAGCTGCGTCTGGATTTGTATCTTTCATCTACGTGAACAAAGTAGAAACATGGAGATATATTCAGTCGGGATGAGCAAAGGGGATTATATTTGGGAAGGGATGGCGGCTATACTGTGCTACCTCTGCTAGTCAGTATACTAGTGTACTCGTGTTCCCTCAGGAGGTGGATGGGACGGTCTCTCTCTCTCTCTCTCTCTCTCTCTCTCTCTCTCTCTCTCTCTCTCTCTCTCTGGGTCGTAAATTCTTCCCGTGATTTAGTTTCTGTTGAACACAATGAATAAGATTTGTTTAATTTTCAGGATTGATTTGTCTTTGAATGTAGGTTTTTCTCTCTTGTTCTCTCTTTCTCTGTCTGTCTGTCTGTCTCTTTCTCTCATTTTTGGGGAGTTCTGTCTCACTGCCTTCCTCTCTTTTTTTTCTTTTTCTTGTTTTGTCTGATGGATTTGATTTTAGTGTGTGTGTGTGTGTGTGTGTGTGTGCGTGCGTGCGTGTGTGTGTGTGTGTGTGTGTGATGACTCAGTGGCCATGAATCACAGGCAGGTGGATGGGGACTTGGCCACCATAGATATACGAGAAACTTATGAATACAAATGCAAATTACTGATGACTTTATACTGTTCCTGGATTTTTATAGGGAGAGATTAAACCATTAATATGTAAACGAAAGACTTAAAAAAAAAAGCTTTAATTAAAAAAAAAAAAAAGCTTAGAGACACAACAGCGTTAATGGGAATGATGTGGCTCTGTGAGAGATAATATTTTGTGGGAGAAAATTTGTATTGGTTTATTTTTTTTTTGCTTTTTTTTTTTTAGGGGGGGGGGGGGCTATTATACTTCAGAGTGACCGTAAATTATACTCAACATAGATATTTCCTTCATTTAGTCTTATTACTATGATAGATAGACTCTGTTACGGTGTTCTCCTCTATAACAAAGCTTGAAAACTTGTACAATAACTATCAATTAATTCATTAACTGCTACTGGCAAGACATGTATGTGCTGGTGTGTTCAGGTGTGTGCAGGTGTGTTCAGGTGTGTGCAGGTGTGTTCAGGTGTATGCAGGCTGTGTTCAGGTATGCGCAGGTGTGTTCAGGTGTGTTCAGGTGTGTGCAGGTGTGTTCAGATGTGTTGTTCCTCTCCCACGACAAAGCTAATTATCATCCATCCACTCTCAGTAAATGGCAGATGTGTTCTACTATAACTGTTAAGTCATTGATGTTACGGATGAATGAAAGCAAAAACGACCTGAGAGAGAGAGAGAGAGAGAGAGAGAGAGAGAGAGAGAGAGAGAGAGAGAGAGATTTATATTACGTTAATACAACAATGAATATTTATTTATATTCCCTGACCCGAGGGACTGAGGGTTGTTTATCTGTCTGTCTGTCTGTCTGAGTGAAAAAGAGACGAAGAAGGAGAGGGAGGTTGAGTCTCTCTCTCTCTCTCTCTCTCTCTCCTTCATATCAGTCCCCTTTTATTCCCACATTCCTCTATCTCTCATCTCCTCTGTCTCTTCCCCTTCCCTCTTTAATATCCTTATCTTCCAACCAGACTCTTCCTCCTCCCTCGTTCATTTCTTTATCTCCCTCTCCCTTATTCATCATATTCTCCCTCCTCCAGTTATTTCTCCCTCTCTCCCTTTCTCCCTCACCCTACTACACTCCTACTCCTATAGTCCTGTCTTCATTCTCCTCCCTCTCTTTTTTTCCCTCTAACTTTCTCCCTCTCCACCCTTTCCTTCCTCCATTTTACCCTCTCCCTCTCTCCCTTTCCCTCTCTCTTCCCCCTCTCCCTCTTTCTCCCCACCTCTTTTCCCTCTCTCCATCTCCCTACCTCCCTCCCTCCCTCTCTCCTCCTCGCCCTCTCTTCCTCTCCACCCTTTCCCTTCCTCCATCTCACTCTCTCCCCTCTTTCACCCTCTCCCCTCCCTCTCCATCCCTCTCCTCCCTCTCTCCACCAGACAGTCGAGGCACCACCTCATAGGGCCAAACCCCTAAATTTCCTGTACTGTTATTGGTGTAGCGGTTGATGACCCGTGGGTGTCTTAACTACGCCTCCATGTTCCCTCTTCTCGTTGGGGGGAGAAGGAGGAGGAGGAGGAGGAGGCTGAAGAACAGGAGAAAGAGAATGAAGACAATAAGGGAGAAGAAGAGTAGGAGGAGGAAGAAAGGGAAGAAGAAGAGATGAAGGAAGAGGTGAAGAAGAAGAGATGAAGGAAGAGGTGAAGAAGAAGGATGAAGAAAAGGAGAAGTATAATTTGAAGAAGGGGAGGAGGAGGAGGAGGAGGAGGAACAGAAAAGGAAAAAAAAGGAGAAGGAAGACAAGGAGGATGAAGAAGAGGAGGAAAGGGAAAATTTTAAGATGGAAAAGCAGGAAAAGGAGGAAAATGAAGAGGAAGAGAAGGAGGAGGACAATTTTAAGATAGGAGAAACAGGAAAGGGTGAAGAAGGAGGATGAGGAGGAGAAGGAGGAGGATTACAAAATGAAAATAGAGGTAGAAGAAGAGAGCAAAGAGAAGAAATAAATGAGAGAATGAGACCACATTATACATTAGTTTTGATGACAGGGGCCGTAAGTTATGGGCAGGAAGGAAGGACTAGGGTGGGTCATCACAATAGTGTCTTGGGTCATCAAGTTTGACACACGGTGACGCTCGCCTGTCTTGGCTCGGGGAAGAGGAAGAGGCAGAGGAGGTAGAGGACGAGGTAGAGGAAGAGGGAGAGGAGGTAAAGGAGGTTGATGGTGGGTGATGTTCCAACAGTAGAAGGGACGAAGAAGAGGAGGAGAAGGAGGAAGCTGGCGGTGGATGATGGTCCAACAGTAGCCAAGGAAGGAGGGAGAGGGGAGGGAGGGAGAGAGGGGAGAGAGAGGGAAGGATGGTTAGTGGTGGTGAGTGATGATCCAGCATCAGTCAGGAAGGAAGGAGAGAGAGAGAGAGAGAGAGAGAGAGAGAGAGAGTACTCCAAGGTAGCCTAAGCCTCACTGAGACCCATGAGGTTTAACGAAGCCTCAGGTGTTAATTAATATTCAAAAGACTGTTTGATGATGATGATGATGATGATGAACATGTGAAAGTGACAGTCATGACCTAAATGAAAGCTACTACACCCCCTCACACCCTCCCCCCTCACACCCCTCCTCCCCCTCACACCCCTCCTCCCCCTCACACAAACAAACATACATTCACATTAACATATATATTACAAGGTCAGAGCTTCAGCCCATCCCACCATCCTCCCATACTCCCTCCCCCCTCCCCCCCCCCCTCCCCCTCCCCTCCCCCTCCCCCTCCCCCCACCCATATATAGAGAGGGAAGGTATATGATATTTGATGATGCCTCTCTGACTGACACTGACTTTGAGTAAAAAAATAATACATTCATGAATCAATCACACTGGTGTAAGTAAACACAAACACAAACAAACAAATACAGGTAAGTAAACTCAACCATGTATGTATGTATGTATGTATGTATGTATGTATGTATGTATCGATATTAAAACACACACACATTCACAAACACATACAGTACATCACCATCACTACCCCAACCACCACTACCACCACCACACCTCCTCCACCATCACAATCACCACCACTACCACCAACACCCCCACCTCAACCACTACCACAAACACCCCCACCTCAACCACTACCACCACAACCACCAAGAATCAGCAACGGGTTAATAAAAAACAATTAAGTGTGGGAAGCAAGATTGACAGGAGAATAAGTTCCCCCTTTAACATAGTGGCAGTACAAGTCACTAGGGAACAAGGGGAAGTGAGGGGAGGTGAGGGGAAGAGGTGAGGGGAAGAGGTGAGGGGAAGAAGTGAGGAACGTGGAATAGAAACAAAGGGCGAAGAAGAGTTAATTTAAGAAGAATGTCCCACATAATAAAGCTGGTACGGGAGAGGGAACACAGTCAATAAACTCATACTTGTAATTCAATTAGATAGAGAAGAGAGTGGTGGTGTAAGGTGGGAGGTTTGGGTCTGAAGTCGGTGTTTTGTCAGTATTGTAGAGTGCATAATGTGGGTGGTTGTCTGTCTGTCTGTCTAGGTCTCTGTTTGGATGAGTGTCCGTCTGTCTATCTGTCGTGTAACCATAAGAACAAAGTACTTACACCACACACACACACACACACACACACACACACACAACCCCCATCAAACACACACACACACACACATACACACACACACAACCCCCATCAAACACACAGCCCCCCCCCCCACACACACACACACACACCCCATCAAACACACACACACACACACACTCGGGAACTCGTCTTCACCAAAACTTGCATATTGAATATTCTCTCTCTTGGTTCACAACACACACACCAAAAGCTCTTTCCTCACTATTTTCCAAAGGACGAGAGAAGCAGAAAGATTTTACCCCGACCAATCAGACTCTGTCGCGCCCTGAACCTGACGACTCATGTATTACAGTTGTTATTGAAAAGGAAAAAAATAATATTACTAACATCAATACAGTCGTCAAAAGTATATCACCTGCCTTTGACGTGGTGTTGAGACTCGAAGCTGTGACTATAATGGAAGTTCTATATAAGGGACTATTTTCTATATATATAATCCGTTAAATGAGGGTTTTCATATATAACGGACTCTCGATATAACGGACTTTCATCTCTGTAATGGTTAGTTAGATTGAGTTTTTGCATATAACAGACCCTCTATATAAATATACCCGGTATTATATAAACATATTGATACATGTTTCGTCTGTCTTACATACATAAAGAAAGGGAATAAACACGAGAGAGCAATAAACAGCAGAAGAGGAAGAAAAAGAAAAGGATGAGGAAGAGGAAGAAGGGACAAAGAGAGAAGAGGAGAAATAAGGCAATGATGCTGGAGATAGTGATAAATGAGGATAATTAGTAGAAGGAAATGAGAGAGAATTACGTGTGTTGCAGTTTTACGAGGAGAGAAAGAGAAGGAAGAACACAGGAAAACCATCCAAGTACAGAGAGAGAGAGAGAGAGAGAGAGAGAGAGAGAGATTTACAAAGGAGTGGAGTTTATCACGCGAGAGTGAGTACAGGTGTGGGTGACAGGTGAGTTGGCGGCGGAGTCAGAGTGTAGGTGAACACAGGTGGTGGTAGTACTGTTAAGACCTTTGGCTTATAACACCTTACATCAGGGGGTGGTAGAAGGGTCTTTTGAAACACACACACACACACACACACACCCACACACACACACACACACACACACACACAAAGATATACATCCAATTTAAGAGATAAGTAGATCAGTGTAAGGAGAGAGAGAGAGAGAGAGAGAGAGAGAGAGAGAGAGCGGAAGGGAATACAAAACGAGAGAAGGTAAAGAGAAAAAAATAAAGGAAGAGAGAGACAGAGAGAGCGAGAGGAAACACGAAAGATACAAAAGGTTTGATAAAAGAGAAAAGTAGAAAGAGAAGGTAGATAGAGAGAGAGAGAGAGAGAGAGAGAGAGAGAGAGAGAGAGAGAGAGAGAGAGCGAGAGAGAGAGAGAGAGAGAGAAATTAATGGAATAAGAATTTCTTATTTTTTGTCTGTCTGTCTGGTTAGATTAGATTAGATTAGGTTAGGTTAGGTTAGGTTAGGTTAGATTACCGATCAAATCCTCAAAATTATTCCAATTCGTTCGTCAAACCCGGAACTCAGATAAGACTTCCTGTATAAAATAAATTTCAGCAAGTATGTGGACAGTGCTTTTGGAAGTTTTACTAAAACACAGGGCGCCAGAAGAGCTCCCAGGACACACGGGTTAATATTCCACCCTGATCTGACCTCAATTTCTTTTCAGTGGTTAAAATGACTACCGTTTAATAGTGTGAAGTTATTGATAAAAAATATTTGACACGATCCCACAGCAAAAACAAAAACTGGGAGTAGATAAAAATATACTTGTGTTTTCAGGTAAAAAATATCGTATACGACTCAGAGTGACGATGAAAATAACTTGTTGAATGTGAAAAATCTCGCTGTTGGTTTGTTTTTGCACACATAAAACAAAAGCATTCACAAAAAAAAAGAGAGGACAACTAGTAGATTAAAATTTAGATTGGTAAGGTATTCAGATCATTGCAGGTTTGGCATTCATAGAGCTGTCACATGTAGTTAAGACATACACAGCTACAGGTTCATCAAGAGTGTCGGGTGAGGGAAGTGAGGCGAAGATAATTAATCGGTTTAAGGGAGCCGAGGTTGTGGCCGCTTTATGTATGTACAATGAGTCTTGCTAGTGTCTGCCAGGGAGGAATTTTTTTCACGGATTTCCTCCCTTAAGAGTTATTAATCTTTCGGCTTCTCCTATGGTAAAAACAAGAGTAAATACACAAGGTTCCAAATCCCCCCCCCCCCCCTCCCTCTCCGCCACTGGTGCTTCAGTCACCCAGGGGCCAGGTGAAGAACACAAGGTCAGAACCTGCACTTTTACATCTGCCCCTGAAGCAACACCTTAATCTCTCACGTATTTTACCTCCTTCGTCCCTTACATTACAGTCGTGACAACAAAACGTCGCTCTTCCCGCCATCACCTTAGCCATGAACTCAACTTTCATGGCCAATATTTTTGTTCTGATAGTCTCTCATCGGACAAGTGTACATCTGAATTTAGGATCTTGATATATCGTTCTCTGTCTGGCCACCACTGCACGTCAGGTATATCCGAGTGATATAGAAATCCATTACAGTGTATTGTAGTGTGATGGTGTAGTCTACCACGCGACAGAGTCCTTCAACATCAAGTCTGTTTAATTCAATATATGTCGCTATTGTAGAGTTTGTCGCAGACCAACTTGTGTTGTTATGCGTTCCGCCAGCTGCAGCAAGTTGTGCCAGAGTTATCTTCCTTTGTTAACGGGGCGATTAAATCTTTTACAGCACTTTGTTACTTTATACGATCACTAAGAACAGTTAGTTGTCTTTACTATCCTCCACAATGATAATTAAAGCTCTCCCTTCCCCCTTCCCCTTCCCCCTCCCCCTTCCCCCTTCCCCCTTCCCTCTCTCCTTCCCTCCCTCCCGTCATCGTTTACTTTCCTCCCTCCTTCCCTCCCTCCCTCGTCATCGTCTAACTCCTCCCTCAGGTTAGGGTTAAGTCAGGTTTGGGTCAGGTCAGGTTGATTCAAGTTCAACCTAGTACGAACAGGTTAGAGTGAGTCAAGTCAGGTCAGGTCAGGTCAGGTCACGAAGGTCCCCGAGGACAGTAAAGTGAGATAAGTTTGGCGACCACTGATCCTCTGAATTATAAATTTTTTCTCCTTGGCTCGAAGACGTCGAGAGAGAGAGAGAGAAGGGGGGGGGGGGTGTAAGAAGGAAGAAGAAAGAATAAAACGAGGATGGAGGAAGGAGAAAAACAACAGTGGAGGGAAGGGAAGAGAGAAAGTAAGCAAGAAAAAAAGAAGTGGAGGAAGAAGAAAAAATAGAAGGAAGAGAAGGAAGGTGGACGATTGGTGCGATTGAGGGAGTTGGGGAAGGAGGAGGGAAGGGCGGAGGGAAGGGGGGTAGGGGAGGGAGGGAGCGAGAAAGGGGGGGGGGGCGTTAGACGGTGTGGGAGGGAGGGAAGGAAGTAGAAAGTGCAATAGCTGAAGATTGATCAGGTTTAAACAGCTGGTTTAAAGACATCAATACAACACACCTCATGTTAAGAAGACCTTTTGCGTGTGTGTGTGTGGTCGATAGATCTTTCATCACATTGGCGAGAAATACCAGGAAAGGCCCTATTGTTGCATCGTAATAAAAGAAAACTAGCATTTTTCTCTTTACTAAAGGGGTAACTTGAGAATTCTGTGTCGTCAAAGGAGTTCTTATTCTGGGGGTTTAACCTTTCGATGAAAATTATATCACCTGTAGGTTAGGTTTGGTTAGGTTAGGTTACGTTAGGTTTTCATTTTTTATCTGTCCATAACTATCTGTCAGTCTCTCCATCTTTATGTCTGTTTATTAGTTTCTTTCTGCCTGTCTGTTTTTCAATGTTTGTGTATCTACTAGTTTCTACCTGTCTATCTGTTGGTCTCTCTACCTGTCTATCTATTAGAGTCTCTACCTGTGTCTATCAGTCTGTCTGTCTGTCTATAATCATGAGCTACCACTAATCAATACCCGTCCACTTATCATCATAACTTTGTGAAATCAAATCGACGCAATAATTTTTCCAGCGGAAGTTCACGAGACTCGGTGCAGGTATGTGTGTGTGTGTGTGTGTGTTTGTGTGTGTTTGTGTGTGTACGAGATGGTTGCGGTCACATTATATCCGGGTTGGATTTATGGTCCTTTGTTGTGTAGTAAGGATGTATGTAAGTGCTGGCCACAGGTGATCGTATATTTCAGTGTCAGGATACAGGAGTTGCTTTATATCGGTATAAGTTTTGTTTATTAAGAACCATTGTGCTGTGTGGGTGTGTGTGTGTGTGTGTGTGTGTGTGTGTACATATCATCTGTCGGTATGCATGTAGGTGTTTATACTGTACAACCAACACGTATATAAATTAATAACCCCAGATAACACAAGAAAGAATTAGAAACCAGGTGAGGAACACGCCCAGGTAACACAAGTACCACCCCAGGTAAGGAAAATACCCCAAGTAACTCAAGTAACAATCAACAACTAGATAAACCCACCCCGTCCCCAGGTAATACAGGTAACATTCAACAACCAGGTAAGTAACACACCCCAGGTAACACAATCAACACCCCAGGTACACACTACCCTTCTCAGGTAACATTAAACCACACTCTCTCATCACCAGGTGTATTACAAGCTCCGGCACCACCCTCTATGTTATTTCACGGTGGTCTGTGGTTGCATGTTGCCTACTGATGCCAGGGAGGGGAGGAGGGGGAGGGGGAGGGGAAGGTGAGGAGGGGAGGGGAGGGGGGTAGTCATCCGTCATTTGTAACAGCAAGGTATATATACGTTAATTAGTCTAGGAATAAGGTGAGGATTAGAGAGAGAGAGAGAGAGAGAGAGAGAGAGAGAGAATACTTTCACAGTAAATGTTCCACAATACGCAATACTCTCCCGGTCTTCGACGATACAAAACCTCTTGCTACGTCGCTATTCATTTTTTATCACTTAAAGACGAAGGTGAGAAGGTGGTCGTCACTCCACCTTCTTTGCTGTAAGGCTGTGTGTGAGAGATTAAAGGTCTGGGGGTGATATTATCCAAGAAAGAGTTATTTATGTAGAGATATTTAAAGATTTACTAACTTAACCTAACCTAACCTTAAGCTAACCTAACCTTAACTTAATCTAACCTTAACTTAGTCTGACCTCACCTAAACCTAACCTAACTGTTCTCTCTCTCTCTCTCTCTCTCTCTCTCTCTCTCTCTCTCTCTCTCTCTCTCTCTCTCTCTCTCTCTCTCAATACACCTGAACACATCATTAATCACATCAACATACCTGGACTGTCATTTCATCCTCAGTATCACACCATTAGTTAAAGGTATGACCATCATTAGTAAGAGAAGACTGTCTTATACCTTTACCTGCTGATAATGAGGCTAATTAGGTGAGTTAATGAGCCCTAACCCTATCGTGAGTCGTCGCTTGTGGCTGTTGTTGATACCTAACTCAGGTGACAGGTTATTGTGGGAAGGAAGGGTAGTGTTATGAGGAGCACGACCATAGAGTTCCCTCACTCACTCCCTCACTTCTTCACTCCCTCACTTCCTCACTCTATCACTCCCTCACTCCCTCACTCTATCACTCCCTCACTCTATCACTCCCTCTTTCTATCACTCCCTCACTCCCTCACTCTATCACTCCCTCACTCTATCACTCCCTCTTTCTATCACTCCCTCACTCCCCTACTCCCTCACTCCCTCACTCCCTCCTTACCTCTACATCATGCCAGACAACCTGTATCTACACTATCTGTCTATTTTAACATATAGTTTCCCACAGTACTGCAACACAATCTAACATCCTCTCTCCTAATATGTCTAACTCCAGATGCAACAAGTCATGCACGTTCCCTGTAGTCGAAGTTCGTCATCATGCATATCATTCACCAGTGTTCCTGCCAGTCCCTTGTCTCTTAACCTAACCTAACCTAAGAGTCTCACGTCTCTCCTGAACTACCTCCTCCTCCTCACATCTCTCAACATACAACATACACTCACCTCTCATACACCTCCTCCTCCTCACATCTCTCAACATACATCATACATTCACCTCTCATACACCTCCTCCTCCTCCTCACATCTCTCAACATACATCATACACTCACCTCTCATACACCTCCTCCTCCTCACATCTCTCAACATACATCATACACTCACCTCTCATACACCTCCTCCCCCTCACATCTCTCAACATACATCATACACTCACCTCTCATACACCTCCTCCTCCTCCTCACATCTCTCAACATACATCATACACTCACCTCTCATACACCTCCTCCTTCTCACATCTCTCAACATACATCATACACTCACCTCTCATACACCTCCTCCCCCTCACATCTCTCAACATACATCATACACTCACCTCTCATATACAAGCAATTCATACAATTTCATCTTTTTATTTCCCTGGTTCATAGAAATAGTTGAGTCTGTATCGGCCACTGTCAGTTATACCGTGTATGTCTGAAGGCAAACAGGGAGTCGTATTCCTGTTAGTCCATCAGTGTCGAAAATAAACACAGATCCGCGAGAGAGAAACACAATAGTTTGTATACGGATAAAGTGTGTGTGTGTGTGTGTGTGTGTGTGTGTGTGTGTGTGTGTACAGCTGTATGTGTGTGTGTAGTACATCATCATCATCACCACCATCACCACCACATCTTCACCATCACCACCACCATCACCACCACCACCATCATCATCACCACCCCAACCATCACACTTAGGAGGAAAGTTTACATTATTAAGACGGAAGAATATTTACACTCCACACTGAAGAGCACCTAAGACACCATATTGCTCGACAAATGTCAATATGTCCCTTGTAAATATTATAAACTCCTAAACTAAGACTATGGGCAAAAATAACCACGAAAAAAGTTATATACAGTTGATAGAATAAAAATTTATTATGGTATTGTCTTCACGAACTAAATTAATATTGAACGCAGTATAATATCCTGAACACCACCTCGCTGCCACACGCCACACTCCCTGTCAGACGCACGAATAACTCACCTTCTTGATCCATGTATAAATTATCGCCTTATGAGTTAGAAATTGAATAACAACAATAATAATAATAGAAACAGAGATACATAAATAAATAGTAAAACACACATATACAGACACCAGGCAGCCATAAAGACAGTCAAGACTACAGCCACTGGTGGAAGGGAAAGGTTTAATAATTAGATGAGTTACCCAGTGAATTCAATCTAGTGACACGAGAAGATATTTATTATACATTTCTGACCTATTCTGATATGTGTATATGTGTGTGTGTGTGGAGGGAGGTTGAGATACTCCTCAGAGCTTGTTAGCTGTGTGCTGTGCCTTGACCACAGGCCACCCAACCCACACCCTCAGCACCCCCCCCCCCCACCCCGCTGGTCGTCATCCTCTGTTGTCGTGTTCTGAATCAAGGCTGAAACATTATACCGTACGAGGCGAGGTACAATGGCTTCTACCTCCTCTGATAACAGTCTAACTTCGTTCCTCAGTCTAGCTCCCCCAGTCTGTCTTACTCAGCCTTACTCCCTAAGTCTGTCTCACTCAATCTAGCTCACTCAGTCTAGCTTCTAAGTCTAGCTCCCATAGTCTAACTCCTTCAGTCTATCTCACCCAGTCTATCCCACACAGTCTGTCTCACTCAGTTTAGATCACCCAGTCTAGCTCCCTCAGTCTATCTCACTCAGTCTGAACGTTAATGTGGTGTAGAGTAGGGAGGTTTAACTATCACTCAAATCTATCGTTAAGAACTAGAGAATAGTCTTGTTGAATTTAGGTGAGGGAGATATTTCAGGAAGTTGAGCATTTTACTATTCTGTGCAGCGACGATGTTGAAACAGTTGAATACGAAAGAATAGAAAGGCCCTACAACAGCTTCACTCCAGTCCTTTATATGTAGGTGTGTGTGTGTGTGTGTGTGTGTGTGCTGGGAATATTCCTGGAACATACACGCTCGCCTCTAGTCATTAAAGCTTCACCTGTGAGTTGTTGACCAGCCAGCCAGAGGTGATGAGCTGGCTCCTGTCAGATACACCTCCTCCTCCACACCTACAATAATGAGAGGTTCTGCTGGTGGCTTTCCTCATGCCACCTAGGCGTGAATTTGTTTAAGGTGTAGAAGCTGTAGCCAACACAACAACCACACCCTAAGTTAACGAGCTGCATGACCCTGTGTCAAGGAATAGTCTGAGAAGACCGGACAACTCGCCAACTTCACTGGCTAGCCATTACCCCGGAACACGATCTGCAAATCGATTAACATCCAGGTTCCCAATTACTGCTGGGTAGACAAATGGCGTAAAGAAACTTGCCCATAGTTTCACCTTGCCCGGGGATCGAACCTGGGTCCGCTCGCTTGCGAGGCGAACATACTGACCATTACATCATACATACATACATACATACTAAAGTAAACATAATTCCAAGCAGTGGACGAAGAAAATTTCCCGAGTAACTTCATACAACGACCGTGATCCTGATCTTCAACACGGGAGTTAATGGGGACTTCGTTAGCGGAGACATAAGACCCTTAAACAAGTACAAAACAACGATGACTGATACATAACGCTAACCTGGACATACCTGAAGTGTGATGTGTTGTGGTGTGGTACAGTTCCTCGAGGAGCTGTAACTTTTCCCTTCCTTCCTGTTTTACTCCTATAAATATTTCGTAAAGTTAAGGATAAAATCGCCACTTATACCACGTTATATACTGGCCGGATGTTAAGGATGTGTTTGTTGTAAAGTAGCAATGTTTATGAGGTGCAGGAAGAGGAGTAAATGATGACTATGAACCTACAGTAGAACCCTTACAAGTGTTCTTACGAAACGGCAACA
>CAUDMG010002087.1:287500-297500 GCA_958450375.1 Homarus gammarus | reverse complement strand
GGGACGTAGAGATAAAAGCAGAGAGAGAAAGTAGGGAAGTAGAGTGAGAGACAAGAGAAAGAGAGAATTTGAACATACCTGTAGTTGGTGTTGGCAGTCTGGTGGTCCTCAGAAAACAACATTTCTAACAAGTATTTACTTTCCCTCGCGGTGGTGGTGGTGGTGGTGGTAATTTTAACCAGGTCTTTGTTTAATGTGGCAAACTTCCTCTTTGTCACTTTAATGTGGCGAAAATTCTAAGTGAAGCTGTAAACACGTCCACTTTAGTACCTTTTATATTTTCCGAGAGATAAAACATGACTTCTTTCCTCTCCACAGATGCAGAAAAAGTACTTAAATAGTTTATTTACCATTGAACCTTACCAAAATATCGTTTAGGTTACTATGGGCACATAAGTTCGATGACCCAATAGGAAAGAACTGAGGCTACAACACACACACACGCACGCACAATATTAAGCTTTCATTACACAAGCATAAGTGTAGCTGATGTTACATTCAATAGCTTTACTTCCCCGACTAAGATCAGGTGACCATTCACAGCTTGGTCGACTGGAGGTGCCCTGGCCGCCACGAACTATAGATACCGTTAACACATGATTTTTTCATATGAGTAATGAACTGTATAGATCTTCAAACCTTTCGACTTTTCATGACTATTTGATCAAATTACCTCAAAATAATTAGATCCTTACATATTCTTTCAATGTACAGTTAAATACTAAAGTCCTTCCTTCGCCTCTCCTCCTGAACCACTAACCCCCGAGAGATTCAGAGTCATGAACCCGAAGCAGTAGACTGGTACATTATTCTATCCATAAATGTTTCGGTTGCATGAGTCTGAATCTCACGGGGTTCATGGTTCAGGAGAAGCGAACGGGGTTTAGTAGTTAACTGTACACTTTATCCCAAATTGATTTACTGTAGAAACGAATAAAACACATGCTTTAAATTGCTTTCTTGTGAACAAATAACCTAACCTAACATTCACGAAACCTTGGGTATGATACCTGATCCGCCATGTTGTGACGTCACCAATGTAAACAAGCGGTGGGTGTGTCATGGCGGGAGTTGTCTGGCGGGAAGGAAGACTTTATTAATGGATTCTTCTTCCTCCCGTAAAGATGGATGAAGTCTCCGTGGCAGCTAAAGTCGTAAAACACACACACACACACACGAATCGTCCCTTAAGGAGCAGCAAAGTCGCAGTAACAGTAACACAAATAAGTAGCAATGCCAGCGGGAACATCAGCATAAAGAAAGAAGAATTAAAGGGAAAAGAAACAAAACTGAAGAAGCAGCAACATGGTAATAAAAGCGAGGAAGGGAGGAGGGGTAGGAGGGAAAGGAAGAGCAGGTGAAAGAGGAGAGGAAGGAGGTGGAAGAGGAGAGGAAGAAGGTGGAAGAGAAGGAGGAGGAGGAGTGAAGGAGGAGGAGGAGGAGGAGATAAAGGTGAAGGAGGAGAAGAAGAAAAGAGAGGGGGTTCCTACCTGACGCTGTGTTGGTGAGTGGCAGTATATTATGTTGTGTCTGGTTTGTTGTGGTCATCTTCATTACTCTCTCTCCAGACTTCAACAGCCATCGTGATCATGTATAGTACGTACCGCTACCATGAACACCTACCATGAACCGTTATTCCATAAACCATCACTATGAACACCTACCATGAACCGCTATACCATGAACCATCACCACCAACACCTACCATGAGCCACCAACCTTAAAACACCACCATGAACAATTGCTTTGAACCCCCATTATGAACAATTGCTGCCATGAACCGCCTCCACGAACACCTATAATACGTACCGCTACCATGAACACCTACCATGAACCGTTATTCCATAAACCATCACTATGAACACCTACCATGAACCGCTATACCATGAACCATCACCACCAACACCTACCATGAGCCACCAACCTTAAAACACCACCATGAACAATTGTTTTGAACCCCCATTATGAACAATTGCTGCCATGAACCGCCTCCACGAACACCTATAATACGTACCGCTACCATGAACACCTAACATAAACCACCATCTACCATGAAACACCACCATGAACAACCTCCCCATAAAGTACCGACTCCCCTAAACACGTCACGCCCGTATTATTAAACAACATCCTCCCTTGAAGAGGGTCGTCGTGTTTCAACCCGAGTTTTAAACTAAATGAGTTCCTGAGGGACACCGCAGTACAGTACTTAACGGGGTGGTGTGGCGGTAAAATTAACTAACCGTTAAGTACTGTACTGCTGTGTCCCTCAGGAACTCATTTAGTTTAAAACTCGGGTTGAAACACGACGACCCTCTTCAAGGGAAGATGTTGTTTAATAATACGGGCGATAGACTGACCGCCATGAATCACCAGTCACTAATAGTAACAGTTAGACTCGGGGAAATTTAGTAGACGGATTCTCTTAAACTTTCCCCTAAAAAAGTATAACTAAATTGGACTTTATTTCCAAGCGCAATGTTTCCTTCCTTTTTTCCATGGTTTTGGCTTGCGCTTGGATTCGGTTTTTTTTCCAGGTTTCGCGGGATGTTGTTGCTATCAAGGGAGTAGGAATTCTGACGAAGTTATTGGTGCATTTCAACAAACTTTTTTTTATTGTTGTGTGTGTGTGTGTGTGTGTGTGTGTGTGTTGTTGTTGTTGTTTTCTGACCTTCTATTTTTACTTGTTGTTGACAAAAACTCTTCAACTATTGGGCAGATTTTCTTCTTATTATTATTATTGTTTGTTTTTTTTTGTGATGGGGTGGGTGTGGGAAAGGAAGAAAGTGGTTTGGATTTACGTGCGTGACGAAAAAATTGATCAGTCTATGGATATCTCTGTTGGTCTGTGAAGCTACGTCGACGCCAGTGTAGGGTGTGGCTGGCTGGCTGGCAGACTGGCTGGATGGATGGCTGGTTGGCCGAATGGTTTGTCTGTGTGTTTGATGATTCGTTTACGTGTCTACCTCTTCTATTAAATATATGAGAACAGGAGTGAATGTAAACACAGGAACACTTTGAGTGGATATAGACACAAGAGCGCAGGGAATAGGTGTAAACACACAAGCACAGGCATTGGATGTAAACAAAAGAAGCGACAACGGCGGCGAAGAGACTGGTAACAATAAAAGCAAATTACTAAAATATTTCGGAATTTAACGAAATTACTGAAATATTGTCATTATTTTTACACAATCTTACTGAACGGCTTTAAACAATTTGTTGAGTCTACCATATCACTTTCGCCGTGCTTCTTAATACACGTGCACATGAAACACCAAGTTGTTGACATAAGTGTGACTTATCGTCTCCTCCTAGTGAGTTTACCTACAGTCTGTATAACACTCAAGAGTATAAGGATGATGTTATATAGTTTGTTCATTATGTTGTTTCGGTGGTGGTAGTTCTGCCTGGTGGACGTGTCCGAAGCGTTCATTTGAAAACAATAAATTTTCCTGTCACTTGTTAACGTTATAAGACAATTTAAAATAGTTGTATTTTGTATTTATTTTATTCAGTTAATAAAGTAAATTAAACAAAATAAGAACAAAATTCTCAATGTTACTTCACAGTTGACGGACAGTTTGAGACACTGATGAGACAGAGTTGGTAGTGTTGTTTCAGAGGTTCATGACCAGCGGTGATATGCGTTCGTTTCCGTGAACTATTTCATAAGGGATAATAGTCTATATAATTGGGAGAGTAAAATTTTCATATGTGCATAGAATAATTTATGTTGAAAATTACATGAGTTCTAGAACAGCGAATCAGATATTTGGTAAATTCAAAGAGAGAGAGAGAGAGAGAGAGAGAGAGAGAGAGAGATACAATCGAAGTCTTTTCACAGTAATGGGACAAGTTCATTCAGTCAAATGAAGCTCTGACACCTGCTTTGAGATGTTTTATGAAGCAATTTCATAAAGCACGACGGTCAGTTATATCGTCGCTGTTGTCCTGTTAAGAAGTACCGAAGTGAAGTGCTACGATGTGTTACAGTGAAGTTTATCGTTGGTGAGGGAATATATCATCAAGAGGTAAGTGATGGTCAACACGGTTGTATTTGTTGAGGATAATGTGTAACCTTAAAAGGCGAGGACGTAGCTGTTATGAGCCGACAAGCACGTCTCAGAACTCTCGGCTTGTGATGGGGGAGGAAGGCATAGAACCTGAGTCAATTATGTTACAGTAAGTAGAGCGGCTGTGATGGTGACGATGTTACCTACCCACTCGAGGGTGTGTGGCTGGCGACTGTGTTTACCAAGATATTCAGGTGAATTGGTGAAACTTAGTATTTTTTCTATAAACGCCTTTGTTTATATAAGAATGATGGTCTTTTAGATAGAGTTAAGGGTAATGATTCGGTAGTGACCATAATGGGAAATAATTTTATAAAATAGGTTTTTCTTGTGTTTTTCAAGGTGATTTAAAAGCCTTTGACCTTTATTTTCGGCGCTGATGTATATTTGTGGAGATACAACAATGGTTTTCACAAAGTGGGCGGGCTTTGAAGATTGGGGAAAAAGTGGCGTTACAGAAAACCCTTTGAAAACCTAACCTTACCATTCAGTAATTTCATAAAATTAATAAATATTTTAATAATTTCCTGAAGTCCCTGAGTAAGACGATAATTACATAAAATTATTATCTCAAGACGGCAAAAACTTCAGTTGCTTTTTATGGCTTAATCGGCGGCAATTATCTTAATATACTAGGTTTAACATATACGTAACAATCCTGACTCCTGAGATATCCTAAACCAGCTTTCAGTTAATATCCCCTTCACTCTCGGGACACTCGGCTGCGTCATAGAAAACACGGGTAGTTATGGCTAAGGGTAACTATATAAAAAATCTGATACAACTTCCCAGAATCACTAAGTCTTATTATCTTGATGTTTACTGAGAAAATATTACAAGTCAACGTCAGTGTGTTTTGACGGGGGTGAAGGGAGGCTGGTGTATGGTGAGGGAAAGAGAAGTATGTAATGTGTGTGTGGAAGAGAGAGAGAGAGAGAGAGAGAGAGAGAGAGAATGTGGCCGTGGATGGAGATAACGTATGTAAATGGTGAGACAGAAATCCACGAAAATTGTGTATCGCTGAAAAATATTCACTGGTACAAACACACACTTACTTACTTACTTACTTACTTGTAATGTGTTCGCTGCATTGGAGTATGAATTTATTTTTCTTCGTGAGTGAGTGAGTGCTATGCTTTTTCCACCAGTAAGCTCGCTAGTGAGTTAGTGAGTGAGTGAATGTGATTTTTTATTTGGTAATGGATGAATGAGTGAGTAAGTCAATTAGCGAGTGAGAGAGAGTAAGTGAGAAAGTGGACATTCAGGGGCTACAAATAGTTCTGAAAACATAAAAAAAAAATCCCATCACTTACCACCAATAATGCTATTAAATCATTACCTGAATAGAAGAGCGTCTTCCACAGCTTACACTCATTAGGGAAACATAGATTATGCAAACAACTTTACATAAAAAATGACCTCATCAAAGAGACAGACAGACTTTGACGGGATGATTATACCTGGTGATAAAAAGCCCAAATAAGGTACTTAATTCAGATTTTCATTTAGGTATTAAAACTTATAGATTTTATAGGAATAAAATGTCATAAATAAGAGGATTAAATATTCATAGTATATATAATTTAATTGAGGGATTAAAGGAAAGGTGCTTAGAGTAGAGTTGGGGAAGGAGAGAGAGAGCGAGCGAGGCAGGCAGGAAGGCAGGCAGGCAGGCGGGAAGGCAGGCAGGCAGGCGGGCGGGCAGGCAGGCAGGAAGGAAGGAAGGAAGGAGGGAGGGACAGTTAACCTGAAGCTCCTCCACGCCAAAAGTTTACACGCGGCTACACGCTGCAGCCCCACCTGCACTAAATGATATACACGGAACCAATATTTACAAACTTGTGCCAATAGCTCGGTACTGAAGTGGCAAATATATATTCACCAGGGACTGAGCCCCCCCCCCCCCCCCCCCACCGCTGCCAGACAGGAAATCCATATTTACACCGGAACCACAAGTCTCCCTCCCTGGCTGTGTGGGGCGCTGGTCAGGGTGACTGTTGAGGTGACTGTGGGTGACTTGAGGTGACCAGGGTGACTGTTGGTGACTTGAGGTGGCCAGGGTGACTGTTGGTGACTTGAGGAGGCCAGGGTGACTGTTGGTGGCCAAGGTAACTGTTGAGGTGACTGTGGGTGATTTGAGATGGCCAGGGTTACTGTTGGCGACTGTTGAGATGGCCAGGGTGACTGTTGGTGACTTGAGGAGGCCAGGGTGACTGTTGAGGTGACTGTGGGTGATTTGAGATGGCCAGGGTTACTGTTGGCGACTGTTGATGTGGCCAGGGTTACTGTTGGTGACTGTTCAGGAGGCCAGGGTGACTGTTCTCTTGTCAACATCCAGTTCTCGTCTCCACTCACTCACTCACCCATTCTCCCTGTCTTTCCAGTTCCTTCCCTCTCCTCTCCTGTTATTCTCTCCCTGCCCCTCTTATTCCCACCCTATCGCCCTTCTCTATCCTCCCTCTCCTCCCTATTCTTCCTCTTCATTCCTTTCTTTCCTTTCTTCCCTCTCACCCCTCCTTCTCTTGTTCTCTCTCCCTTTCTCTCCCGCGCCTTCTCTCCTCCTCTTCTATCCCTTCCCTCACCCTTTCCCCCTTCTCTCCCCATCACTCCCTCTCCGTCACTCTCCCTCTCCGTCACTCTCCCTCTCCGTCACTCCCACTCCTTCCCTACCATTCTTTGTCTCTCAGCTGAGTGGCTGACAGCGGCTATTTCATTCTTTTGTTTTCTGTGTTACAACCTTGCTGGTGTGTGTGTGTGTGTGTGTGTGTCAGAACATACACACCATACGGAGGTCTCAGCAGAGGATGTCAGTACTCAGCCGAATAATGTAATACAGGATTAGTATATGAACGGAAATGAACCTCCCACGTATATTATCTGTAGCTGTTGGTGAGGCTTAACTTGTACCCGTCCCTCCTGACCTGACTGAAAATGACATCCGCAAATGAGTCTCTTCTTTTTTTTCCAACACACACACACCATCGTCAGTATCAGTCAAAGTCGTTCTCCTCCTCCCGCGGCGCCAGTCATGACCCTCTATGATGAATTATTGCTACTGAAGGGGGCTGGTGGTGGGGAGGTGCTGGGGTGAAGGAGAGGTGTAGAGGTGAAGGGGAGGTGTAGGGGTGAAGGGGAGGTGCTGGGGTGAAGGGGAGGTGTTGGGGTGAAGGGGAGGTGTAGGGGTGAAGGAGAGGTGAAGAGGTGAAGGGGAGGTGTAGGGGTGAAGAGGAGGTGCTGGGGTGAAGGGGAGATAAGTGGAAAATGAGTTGGGGTCATTGGTGGTAGGGGAGGGAGAGGTAAGGGAAGTTGGTGGGCGTGGGGAAGGCTTGGTTTAAGGGTAAGGGGGAGGTAAGGGGAGGTGGGTGAAAGTTTAGCGGGAGGAATTGGTGAGGGAGGAAAGATGTGGGAGTGAGGGAGATGGATGAGAGATGACTGGGCCTGTTAAGGAGGGATGAGGAATGAAGTGAAGGATAGCGGTCCTGTTGAGATGAGCAGGAGAGAGAAAAATTAGGGCGAGGGAGGATAGTGAAGGAAGGAGGGGCCGCCTGGAGAGGGAGGGAGGTTTTGGGATTGAAGGAGGGAGGGAGGTAAGAAGGATGTGAGTAGAAGAGGAAAGTTGTGGTGGAAAGGAGGTGGCTATTGTGACCTACCACCATCACCTACCACCACCACCACACCTACCACCACCCACACACTGTCTGTGCCATGTACATGTGTGTGTAAACTTGCACACACACACACACACCAACCCATCCAACCCCCCTCCCCTCACCCACCCCCCTACTCACCCCCCTACTCACCCCCCCCCCCCCACCACCACCACACACACACACACACCACCTTTCAGCTCCCGATAATAACCCTTCAACCCTTTCAGTCTTCACCGATCCATATTCTTCTTTTTTTCTGCCTATATCGTTTAATCAACACTCAAACCATCTGCCCTCTCCTCCCTACACGTAATTCATCTTTTCCTAAACTTTAAACATCTTCTTTTAAAAATTTCCTTTCAGAATTTTTTCCTTTCAACTCTTGGAAACTTTTTGTCTTTTAAAAATCTTTGAAAATAATCGAAAAAAGTTCATCGTTTGTTCCTTGTCATGATCTTTTTTTAATGATTTTTGTGTGTGTCTCTCTCTCTCAAAATGAAGACGTACTGTATACTTCACATTTTTAAAGGCCCCCCTCCCACCCCCCCCCCCCCCCCCCCGTGTTAGTAGCCAATATATATACTCAGTAATGCCCTCAGTAGAGACAATTTAATTAGCCTCTAACGAGAAATCGGCTTGAGACCTCCTTCTCATTTGCTCAAGATCTGATATTCGTTTTTTTATTCTCGGTAAATCAGAGAGAGAGAGAGAGAGAGAGAGAGAGAGAGTATCCACTGTAATTATTTGTAAACTTATTAAAGAGATAGCTGGTAAATTGATACCCAATACACACACACACACACACACACACACACACACACACACACACACACACACACACAACAGCGCATCAACAAACAACATACACAGGAGAGAGAGAGACAAAGCAGCTTCTCCTCCACTAAGTGAAACTCCAAGTCGAGGGCGAGTAACTGGAGCTGTTGTCCTCGTTCCTCAGCCCACCATTGTCTTAATGTGACAGTCTCTCACCTGAACAGACAGACAGACAGACGCGGGACACACAGACAATGGCGAGAGTCACCCACACACTTGCAGCAGTCTTTGTGTGGGGGAATAAGTCAGGTCTTCCACTTAACACGAATATAAAGACTTGAGGTAAACGTCTCACTAGCGAGGGCGGGCGGCAGGGTGGCAGGAGAGCCGCCCCCTGGTCACAATGGTGGGTGGCAGGAGAGCCGCCCCCTGGTCATAATGGTGGGTGGCAGGAGAGCCGCCCCCTGGTCACAATGGTGGGTGGCAGGAGAGCCGCCCCCTGGTCACAATGGTAGGTGGCAGGAGAGCCGCCCCCTGGTCACAATGGTAGGTGGCAGGAGAGCCGCCCCCTGGTCACAATGGTGGGTGGCAGGAGAGCCGCCCCCTGGTCACAATGGTGGGTGGCAGGAGAGCCGCCCCCTGGTCACAATGGTGGGTGGCAGGAGAGCCGCCCCCTGGTCACAATGGTAGGTGGCAGGAGAGCCGCCCCCTGGTCATAATGGTGGGTGGCAGGAGAGCCGCCCCCTGGTCATAATGGTGGGTGGCAGGAGAGCCGCCCCCTGGTCATAATGGTGGGTGGCTGGGCGGCCTTCCTGGGTCTCGCTACATTGTTTACAAACTTCCTCGTGACAGCTGGAATTTGTCTTCATTTAAGCAAGTGGGGGAGGACGAACCGGGCCGCTGACACTGTGTGTGTGTGTATGACCCGGGCCGCTGACACTGTGTGTGCACGACCTGGGCCGCTGGCACTGTGTGTGCACGACCACGGCCGCTGACACTGTGTGTGTATGACCCGGGCCGCTGACACTGTGTGTGTGTATGACCCGGGCCGCTGACACTGTGTGTGCACGACCTGGGCCGCTGGCACTGTGTGTGCACGACCACGGCCGCTGACACTGTGTGTGTGTATGACCCGGGCCGCTGACACTGTTTATATGACCACAGCTGCTGACACTGTGTGTACCCATCATGGCCGCTGAGACTGTGTGTAAGACCATGGCGGCTGACACTGTGTGTACGATCATGGCCGCTGAGACTGTGTGTAAGACCACGGCGGCTGACAATGTGTGTACGATCATGGCCGCTGAGACTGTATGTAAGACCACGGCGGCTGACACTGTGTGTACGATCATGGCCGCTGAGACTGTATGTAAGACCACGGCGGCTGACACTGTGTGTGTGTGTGTATGACTATGGCCACTGACACTGTGCATGTGTTCTACCACAGCCGTAGAAGCCGTGCGTGCATGAGTGTGCGTATATGTGTCTGTGTGTGGTATT